>JAPTHN010000256.1:0-215409 GCA_026936325.1 Platynereis dumerilii | reverse complement strand
AAGAGAGTGACAAAAAACAGATCAATCCAGATCATTTATTATACGGATAGATTTGTATCACTACAGATCGATATAGTGAAGTTTTTCAGGATAAGGGAACTTAGCTGGCTACTACGACACTAAGGCCCCTTATGCTTGGTGGAGGTTCCTTAGAGGGATTACAGAACTGTTTTTCTCAGCTTTTATATAATTTCATTGCAAAGTTTCTGTGTTTGTCATAATATTGAGATTAAATATAAATATCCTAATGTGTGACCAGGCCCGGGTAACCAGGTAACCGTCCGTCATCATGAGGCTCTGTTATGCTACGTTGAGTTGCCTAGCAACCTTAATAGGGCATGACGTCATTGAGATAAAGAGCACTTGGCGTGACGTCACATGTCGTGACGTCATTGAAAGTGATAATACATGTCCACAGCAGCAAACCCTCCCCTGACCAAAGATTACGTCTACTCTTACTACGGTAGACCCAAAAGTCGCCACTTAATAGGCCTACCCCATTATATTTGGTATCATTGGATTCGCCTTGAAGAGAAAATTCCAATGATACTATAATCACCAATATTGGACGAGTCTGGATCAAAACTCACATTTTATTAAGAGAGTTCGCTTTGAACAGTATTTTTTTTTATAAATTGGACACAACAGCAATGAATATCATCAGACATCTATTTCCCATTTTTGATATGTTCATTATTTGATCAAGTCACCCAAGCTGAGTCAGCCAAATTCAGAGTTTAAACCTAACATGAAAATTTGGGCCCAACTGTCTGGCCTCTGATTCATGCAAACCTCTCTTGTCGGACACTAACTGTCTGGCCTCTGTTTCAAGCAAACCTCTCTTGTCAGACACTAACTGTCTGGCCTCCGATACATGCAAGCCTCTCTTGTTGGACACTATCTGTCTGGCCTCCGATTCATGCAAACCTCTCTTGTCGGACACAGGGGCCCAAATTTTCATGTTAGGTTTAAACTTGGTTTAACCCAGGGTTTTACCCAGTTAAACCCAGTTTCGATAAACCAAGTTTAACTTGAGTTTAGACCTAGTTTAAAATCCGAATTTTTATGTTAGAAAAGAGGTTGATTTAGACTAAATTCAAAGAAGAAAGATGAGACGAGAAACTAAGAAGAAAGAAGAGGGAAAAGCACTCGGAAATTAGGAAGAAAGTAAGAGCATAATTAAAAAGAAGAGGAAGAAGAAAAAGGAACAAAATATAATAAAGATAAAAGAAAGAAAAGAAGGGGAAAAGGGATGAAATAGGCCATGAGAGAAGGAGATAACTGAAAGTGAAGAAAAAGAGAAGAGGTAGAAAATGAGGACGAGTGCAAATGAAGAAGCAAAAAGATGCAGGAGGTAAAAGAAAGAAGACAAAATGAAATAACAAAAGAAACCAGATTAAAAATAAAAGAAGAAAGAAAGAGAAGACAAAAAGGGGAATATGAATAGAGAGGGAAGTAAACTATGTAAAAAATCAAAAAAGGAAGAAGTATGGTCAGGAGAAATGTTGAAGAAATGCACAAGAAGTTAATTTAGACTAAATTCAAAGAAGAAAGAAGAGGGAAAAACACTCGGAAATTAGGAAGAAAGTAAGAGCATAATTAAAAAGAAGACGATGAAGCAAAAGGAACAAAATATAATAAAGATAACTCAAGTAGAAGAAAGAACTTGGAGAACAGGAAATAACAAGAAAGGAGATAAGGAAAAAAAAGATGAAGGAAAACATATATGGTACAGCCATAACTAAGGAAAAAAGCCGAAAGGAGAAGAAATAAAAGAAGTATGAGAAACAAAAAGGAATAAAGAGAATAAAAGAAAAAAAAGAAGGAGGAAAGGGATGATATAGGCCATGAAAGAAGGAGATAACTGAAAGTGAAGAAATAGAGAAGAGGTAGAAAATGTGGACGAGTGCAAATGAAGAAGCAAAAAGATGCATGAGGTAAGAGACAGAAGAGAAAATGAAATAACAAAAGAAACCAGATTAAAAATAAATGAAGAAAGAAAGAGAAGACAAAAAGGGGAATATGAATAGAGAGGGAAGACAAATATGTAAAAAATCAAAAAAGGAAGATACAACAGTCGGAATATAGATAATTAGTAATACATGTATAATGAATGATCATGTAAATGCCAAAGCATGAGGACGGCAACATCTGGACCCAAAAGATATATTTTAAAGACAATAAATTGTAATACTTGTATTACTATTCTCCTGATAAAAATTTGCAACAGAAACATGAAAAAAAATATATATAAAAAGTATTTTTGAGAAACATTTTGGGAAATAAAAGAAGAATTTGACAAAAATGTCCACATGGGGGAGTTATGGAAAGAAGAAATGTTGAAACAAATTTGGAAAAATAAACATTTTTGGGGAAAATAATTTCGAAAATTTTTGAAAAAAAATATTGGTGGGGAACTTGAAAAAAAAAATGGAGATAAAAATATTTTTGGAAAAAAAATAATTCAGAGCACAACTGATATCCTTAACTAGATCAGTGAAATAGTAATCTGACTTTGCAGACGCAAAATCCTCACTGAAGGCTTCCAAAACCAGGAGTTAAACCACCCCTGAGCAGGTTTCTGCTAAAACCACAGAAAAACCTGGACGATTTTTAAAATCAGACATGAAAATTTCGAGAAAAGAAAAACTTAAGTTTTAATATCTTAAACTGGGTTTAAACCTAGTTTATCCACAGACCAAGTTTAAACTAGAGATGAAAATTTGGCCCTAACTGTCTGGCCTGCGATTCATGCAAACCTCTCTTGTTTTGCTGGACCTGTCTGCAGCTTTCGACACGATTGATCACAATATTCTTCTGAAATGCTTGGAATGCAGATACAGTACAACCCCAAAATAAAGTAAGAAAATTTTCCGTCGTAAGTCCTCTGTTTACCTATGTTTCCCTCCTTTCCCCTCTTCACCCCAAATCTCCTAACTACTACTTTTGACTCCTCACCACAACCTTAACACATATTAAGAACTGGATAAAGGCAGCTGGTCATGTAGTTGCAATTATCAAAGGGGTACAATATCAAGGAAATCAAACACAATGGGAGTGAAAGAGTTTGGATTGGTGTTGTTTAAATGTGATTTTAATGTAATTTTAAAAGGTAGTTTCAAGTAGGTAAAAGTAGGAAGGGAGCCAAAAGGTGTAAAAGGGTGAAGTAGTGGCTGATTCTTCCTTCCTGCTGGGGTAATCGTACTTTATTTTGGGTTGTACTGTACGGTGTGCAAGATTCTGCACTGAGCTGGTTCAAGTCATACATTTCTGAAAGGTCTCAGTCAGAATTAATGACAAAACATCAACCAAACTGCCTTTCAAATTTGGAGTTCCTCAAGGTTCAAAATTAGGACCAATCCTATTCAATTCATATATCACTCCATTAAGCGAAATAGCTGCCAAAAATCAATTCGATGATCAAAAATATGCTGATGATGAGCATCTTGTTCTCTCTTTCAAACCAACATTCTTGGATCAAAGAAATGCAGTCGATAAAATGGAGAAGTGCATTTCTGAGATCAGGAATTTTCTTCATGAAAATAAGCTATGCAACAATGGGAATAAAACCAAGCTATTGTTCATTGGCAGTCCACATCAAGTCAATAAACTCCAAATATCATCAATTAATGTGGACAATGTGAAAATTACTGCAGCTGACAATGTTAGAAATCTAGGTGTAATCTTTGACAAAAACATGACCATGGAAAACAAATCAACAAAATGTGTCGGAATGCCTATTTTAACCTGAGAAATATATCAAAAATCAGGAAATCATTGGACAAGGAAGTTTGCAAAACTGTAGTTAATGCCCTTGTCACTCCTCACTTAGACTATGGAAATGGGCTTCTCTATGGTACATCAAGTCATTTGATAAATACGCTTCAAGTGGCCCAAAACTCAGCAGTTCGACTCATAGAAAAACTGAAAAAGCATGACAGTGTGAGCCAATACAGGAAGCAGCTACATTGGCTGCCAATTTCAGCTAGAATCCAATTCAAACTGATGCTAACAACATGGAAAGCAATCAACGGACAGGCTCCTCTGTATATTCAAAATCCGATCCAGCCAAAATCCAAACAAAAATGTGATCTCAGAAGCAACAACAAAGCACTCTTAAAAGAACCAATTTCATGCAATAAAAACAAATTTGAAGACAGAGTTTTTTCATATGCTCCAAAACTTTGGAATCAACTCCCAGAGAGCGTCAAGGAATCAAAAACACTTGAATGCTTCAACGGAAATCTCAAAACTTTGTTTAAGACTTTCTACAAATAGAGCTATCATTCACAAGCGCTAATGAGCAGTTTACTGGAATTGGCGCAATATAAATGTCTATTATTATTATTATTATAACTAAAATTCCCACTGCTCAGGGCCCAGAAAACTGCTGTCCCAATTCACCCATACTTTGGGGTGAATCGGGACACTCCATTATTTCCTAAATCACCACTCCCTACCATCTTTGAATGATTGCTACTTATGGATAAACATAAGAAAACATGTTCAACATTTCAAAATATTTTTTTCAGGAAAATCTGAAATCAATTTCATTGATAATATGCGATTTTAAAAATATGTGATAAATGAAGGAAAACTATCTAAAACTAGCTTTTTTTCTAATTTTTCTAGTTAATGATAATTCTGGACGAAATCTACTGAAAATGATAATATTTATCAAAACATCACGCCAGTACTCTCTAATGGGTCATTAAATTTTCCACAACCCCGTCTGCGAATTGGCTGAAAAAAATATATGTTCTTGTATGTCCCAACAAATGAACCTCCTAAAAAAATTCAGTTTAATTGGTAGATTTTTGAGGATTTGGCACAGGTTTTAAAAAATGCTGATTTTACAAGCTTTTCAGCTGTCGTTTTTGAGCAACTACATTTGTTTCTCAATAAAACAATTGATACTCAACCTAAAGCTTTGAAAAGTCGTTTTTAGACCATCTGGACAATGGAAAAGCAAATTGGATAGCTACTTTTTCTCCAGGAAAAACACTAATGTAGCTGTGACCTTGTTAATTCCCTACTCTAAAATCGATGTTCACTACAAAAATGGTCATAGCTCAACGGTAGTATCGTGAATAAGCATGAAACTCCCAAGATATATTATACATATGTGTGGTCAAATGATATTAAAAAATTGGAGATATGTTCAGCCTCGTTTTTTTAATATGAATTTTTGAAAATTATTGGGCATCTGAGGCTGGTTCAACATCAAAAATAGCTTAGCTCTTCAGGGTAATAGATGAAAAATCCCTGATTTTTTCCAATTATCTTTAACATCAATAGGATAAGATGCTGTAAAAAAATCAGGAATGTGTTCATCATACTTTAGGTTCTGCGGAATTTTTAATATTTTTCCTTTTTGATTGGTTGTACAATTAGTATTGGCTTTTCCAGAAAGGGTACGGTTAGCAGAGTCTTTAAAATTCTTGTGCATATTCTGTATATGTATGACCGATTAGTATTTGAAAATAATACTTGTGTTCAGCCTCAGCTTTGTTATATTAATTTTTCAATATTATTTGGTGTCTCGGGCTTGTTCAACATCAAAAATAGCTGGATCTCCTTAGTAGTAGATGACACATCCTTGAAACTTTCCAGTTTTCTTTCATGTCTTTGGGGTATAATGTAGCAAAAAACTCAGGCATGTGTTGGGCTAACTTCCCATTCTGTGGAATTTTCAATATTATTTCACCTTTTAAAGCAGCCAAATGGCAGAGCAGCACTGCTGCAAAGGTAAAATTGGCATAGCCTTGCAACCTTTCCGATATAGTTTAAGTACTAAACAAAATTAAGCACTGTAGGAAAAACAAGATGTGTTACAGTACATATCATCGTAATTATAAGAATTTTTTTAGTACGGCAAAGTTCAGCATTATCATGATTTTCAGTAAATCACACAACTCAAAGTATATGGAACATATATCTTCGATTTTTTTTTATTCTATGCTTTGTTTACATTAAACATATATAGGAAAAATAATTGGGAAGTTTTAGGAATGTGGCATCTACTACCATGGATATCCAGCCAATTTAGATGTTGAACAAGTCTGAGATACCAAATGATTCTTAACAAAATTAATACCAATGGCATGAGGCTGAGCGCATGTCTCATTTTCAGCAATATAAGGCCATATGTGTATATAGAATGTGTGCAACAAGTCTAAAGGCTTTGCTCATAATACCCTAAGTGGAATAGCTACTTACCAATTGCACAACCTGTCAAGATAAAAATAATGTTCAAAATTCGGCAAAACCTAAAATATGCTGAACACATTCCTGAATTTTTTACAGCATTTCATCCTATTGATGTGTAAGATAATTGGAAAGATTCAGGCATGTGTCATCTATTACCCTGAAAATGTAACTATTTTTGATGTTGAACCAGCCTCAGATGCCCAATAATTTTCAAAAATTCATATAAAAAAAACGAGGCTGAACATATCTCCAATTTTTTAATATTATTTGACCCCACATATGCAGAATATATCCTGGGAGTTTCATTTTTATTCATGATACTACCCTTGAGCTATGACAATATTTGTTGTTTTTAAGGGGTGGGTTTACCAAGGTCATGGCTTCATCAATGCTTCTGCTGGATAAAAAATGGCTACTCTCGAAGCTTTCCCATCGTCATGTTAGTCTGTAAACCAAATTTTAAAGCTTTTGGTTGAGTATTATTGTTTTTTTTTAAACAAAATATGCAACAGCACCTAAAACGATGCCTTAAAAAACTTGTAATATCAGTAATCTTGAAACCTCTGCCAAATCCTGGAAAATTGACCAATCCAGCTAAAATTTTCAGAAAGGTTGTCCTTTGTGATATATAAAAATATATATAAAAAATCAGCCAATTCGCAGATGTGGTATTGGAAGCCACTTGTTGATCTGACACGGAATGACCCTAATGAAAATTAGTATGGTTATTTTGGTGAAATCCCGTAAGTTTGCCATTGGCCTAGATCTGAACCTGGGACCAAACACACACAATCCGAAATTCAGTCTTTAATTATGGTCCTCTATAATCATATTAGACTGATTTTAAGGTTTGCTGCAAGTTTTATCAGTCCAGTATTTATACTTTGTATGGTACTGGCAAAGTTTTGACCAGCCTGTAAAAATATTCGTTCTGCAGGGCCAAGTTTGAGGTCCTGCAGCTCCTCACTGCCAACAGTCAGAAGTACAAAATTCTATCACAATATGCTCTGTTATGTTTACTATGCATGTATCGAAAATCAAATTCCTAAGGCAAGTAGAAGTTGGTGTTTTTTGAGCAAATCAAATGTTTCCCTGTTCTGTCCCGATTCACCCCAGTGTCCCTATTCACCTCATATTGCGGTATTTTACTTATGCCAAATATTTCCAACAAGGGCACAATCAGGCATTCATTCTGTGGGTGGACTTCGCTTTCCAAAATAAACATGGCTGCATGGGAAAAGAAGAGCAACCCAGAATGTACTTGGGAAGAGGCAATGGTTTTGACATTTATTGATGCAATGTAACATTATTTTTGACAAGTTTTGGGGGGTCTTTGAATGTTTGGAAGGGTGAGCATTGTGCATGGTGTGGTGTTTGAGATATTTGCAGTGGCGTCCCTATATATGGGGGGGCACGGGGGGGGAGGACGTACCTCCCCGATATTGGACCTGTGCCCCCCCAGGTCCCCCTCCATATGAACTTTCAACTCTGACTTAAATATACAATTAGTATAGAGGGTGCCAACCCCACCCCCCCAGAGAATCGCTTGTCCCCCAGGTGCCCCCCCACTCGAGAACCCCTAGTTACGCCACTGGATATTTGATTATTTGATGGATACCATGAAATGGAGACTGAAAGTAGATCCCACCATCGCATAGCGTGGGGGATAATTACAATGTGATGTATTCTGTCATCCAGCAGTTTGTGTCTTGCTCATGTCTTTATGATTGTTTTATTTTGCAGTATTTTGCAAATTGGGTGGCTTTTCTTGCAACACTCAGAATGTATCTGTTGCTTTGGCGTATTCAATACCTGTAGCCGTCATCTGGTGAGTCTTTTTATTTAAACTCCAAATTTTTTTAAATCATGATCTCTCCGAATGTTTGCTATTTGTCAGCGTAATGTGTCCTTCAAATTGACTTCATTGACTGATAGCATGATTTCATGCTGAGGCTATTTGCAGATTATCCTTTAGTTCAATAACCGAAGATCACTGAACAAAGCATAAATAATTTTTAACCTGTACCTGTTATTATCATTTTCCTAGATATGTCTTTTTCCAGTTTGTACTTCGCTTTATCTTAAAACTGCGATGTCACAAATTTAGTTGCATAAATTTGTATATATTACGAGCAGACATTTCAAGAAACTGACTAAATGCATTGACACAGGGTTTATGTATGCTTAGTTTGTTTAGCCTTAGTACCTGCACTGGTTGATAGATACTTTAATGAAATGTAACTGAAGCAAATCACTTATTCTAAATGGCGTGTCACACTGCTGGCCAAAAGTTTGAAAACAATAAGCTGTTCAGTGTTCGCCACTGACTTTCTGTTGCAAAAATTGGTATCTAGTTGTATGCATTGTTACTTGATCAAACTGAAATAGACCTAAATAAATTTGAAGTGGATAATTACTGGTAAATTTGTAAAAATAGCATTAAGTTGCTGTTAAAAATGGGGATATGTCAAAGTGAGTAAGCATTGGCCATTGCCATTTCATTGATATTGATCCTGGCCACTTGTTGGGACTTATCAAATATGTTACTTGCTTGTTGTGATGTCAAACACTGAACTGACATGTCACAGATTGAAGATTAGACCAATCAGGTTCACAGATACCCTAATGATGTCACAGTTTAACTGCAAACAAAGTTTTCAAAAAACACGTAGCTATGAAAACGATAATGATGCAGTTTAGTTGCGTGATCTTTAACACAAAGAAGATCCACAACCAGCCTCAGAACGAGGCACAGAAGAGCATGGACATGTTTTACATTGCTCACCACAAGCACACACTGAAATTGACCATTTTACATGTTTAAAGACATCGGAAAAGCGAAAAAAATGTTGTAGTTGTGGGTCAAACAATACGGAAAACACGGATCATACCTGCATATTTTTAACAACGCTGTACCTTTCACAAACTTGGTTTAAAGACACATCACAGAATGCTCAAGAATTTACAGCAGTGAAAGTAAGGCTCCAGGGGGATCAGAACGAGGCTCAATGGCACAGACACAATTCCAGCTGTTGACAGCACTGATCAGAGAAATAAAAGATTCGGTTGATGAACAAGTGAACAGAGTTCTTGATAAGTTAGAAAAATATGAAGAAGAAAACAAGAATTTATGTCAAAAAGTTGCAAAATTAACAGCAGAAGTGGAGAGACAGAAACAAGAGCTGCAAGAACTGCGAAATATTTCATTATCAAGTGACCAGAAAAAAACCACTCGAACAGCAAAGATTCAAGAAACTACATCTATTCCTGCGAAATCTCGAGGTATAAGAAATTACAACCTTATTATCTCCTGCCAACAATTTAACGGTACAAATCCTGAACTAATTGCAGAGGAAATTTTTATGAATAAATTTAAAAGGAATCCAGTCATCAATTCTGCGAAATACTTATCAACAAAACAGCAGAGCTATGATGTTACTAAGGAAAATGCCACCAGGGGCAGACTCACAGCGGTCAAAAAGATGTTGCTAAGGAAAATGCCACCAGGGGACAGTCTCACAGTCAAAAAGATGTTATTAAGGAAAATGCCACCAGGGGACAGACTCACATTCAAAAAGATGGTAGCGCCACCATGAAAGAACAGGGGATCCAAAAAATCATGGTCACACTCAATTCTGTATGGGATGTTAGAGCTATACACAGGGATAGGGTGAGAGCCTTAAGGAATACCGATATCTTTATCTCTGAAGATCTCAATAAGGAAGAGTCACATTTGTTTTACCTCGCCAGAAGACTTAAGAAAATAAACAAGATTGACAGTACATGGACCGAAAATGGTAATACCTACATAAGGAAAATACCCGGTGCAGAAGCAAAAATACTAAGTTTAGAAGACTCAATACTGGAACATATTAAATACTCAAATGAAGCAAACAATATAAAACTTCAGGAAATTCCAAGCAAACATATATCCATAAATTTACCGGTCACTCAAAATAAATTTACAGGCGCAACAGAAAGTAATGTCAATGAAACTAATGAATACACTGATTTGGAGTTGAAGGAATTATTGAAAGATGCTATAACAGAAGTCATCACAAGGACAAGGAAGAGTTGATTTAATTTTTAAATAGTTGAAAAATCTTCTGATAGACCAGTTGCCAAGTATCTATAATTCATGTTTGACAGATAAGCTCAATCTTAAATTTGATTATGTTACCTATTTTTATTTTTTATTTTTTCTTCATTTTTTATATTTTTTCTTTTATTATAATATCTTTAAATTTGGTTGCTTTTCAAAATTATATCATATATGTACATTATCATATGAATTTTTAGACAAAGGTGGCCCCCTGATAGCGGCAATAACTTGCCTTTAGGGGGTCTCCTTGCTCCAGATACTTCATTTTATAATCCGTTTTTTTTTTTTATAATGAGCTAATAAATCAATCAATCAATCAATCAATCAATCAGCATGACATGATGCTAGCCGACAAAAAGAAAAATTGGAAGGATAAATAGTTATTGGGGCGATAATAAAGTAACATATTTAAAAAGTCCCATTGTTGAGAAAGTATATCCAGGCACACCAGATTGCAGGGCACTCATCGATTTAATAAGGGAGATACAAATATAAACTAGAAGATGCATGGAATGAACAGTAAAATCTAAATAATGGTTTGATTTTGGTGTAGTTTTTGTTTTCCATTGAATAATAGAGGACCCCACCATAGATCCCGTGACCACTTGAGTGGGAGCAATTTTTGAATGTTGATCCAAGTTTATGAGGTCAAAACAAAAAATTTTGGCCGGGGCGCCCCTCCAGAAAGTGCGGGCCAACTCCACCAGGCGGCCATTTTCAAAATGGCCGCCGATAATCAAAATTTTGTTATATCTCGGCTTCTAATTGGTCTAGGATGATAATCTTTGGGTCAAAATATATGTTTTTGGGGCCAAGAAATTCAATGGTCACCATTAGAATTGTCTATGGCCACCACCAGGGGGCAGAATAAGAAAAATGTATAAGAAAAATAGCTAAAATACAATATATTCGGGCCGAAACCTAACACACACACATGCAGAATCTATAAAAGTGAGCAAATGACAGTTAAATTATAATCTTTTCATACCTCTCAAAATTACATAGTGCAAAGGAATCATAGTGTCACTCATCAGCAGGAAAAGTACAAACCCCCTGAGTTTGTGAGCTCATAAAAATGCGAAAAATTTGTAAAACAAACTGAACCATGTTGTCGTAAGTATGTGTCATTATCAAGTGAACACTTAGTAATCATCGTCAGAGTCCTCATTTCTGTCATCTGTGCAACTATCTTCATAGTCAGGGAGCCAAGGGCCAAAAATGTGAATAAAAAGGGTACTTTGTTCGCAGCGATCCACACCTCCTCAAATTTGGTACTGTCGGAAAGGAAATTTTCTGAATTTTTTCATGGTGGCCATGGTTTTATCAATTTCTTGGACCGGAGATGTTTTATTTGGGTTTCCATGGCAACAAGTCAGCTTTTGTCAAAATAAATTATATAAAACTTATCATGGTGTATCATAGTTGCTGTGGAAGCAAGGCTTTCATTGATGAGTTATGTGGTGCCTTTTACTGGTCTCACTACTTTATGGGGGAAATTTTGATTTTCCATCTCTTTCTTGTTACCATGGCAACACTTTAGGAGACTATTTCTCAGATTTTGTTAGTTTGTGTTCTTATTTTCTTTTAGAGAGCCACAATTTAACGGTATAACTTAAAAAAATATAAATATCTGAATTCTGGTGGGGCAACTCTTTCAACCAGTGGGTGTTACAAAATCAGATTTTGTTTGAGTGTGTTGCTATAGCAACCAATTTAAAATTATGGAACCAGGACTCCCATGAGGTCCCATTTTTTAAACGGCTGCCTCTCAAAAGGCAAGCAACATAGCCAGCTGATATTTTAGGGGAAGCTCAACCATACTTTCAAAATTTTGAAAACATTCCATTGACTAATTTTGGTTGCCATGGAAACCACCAGAAATGGCAAACATGCATTTCAAAGTGATTTTCATCAAATATGTAGAACACCATGTTAATTCAAAGCAAAAAAGATTGAAATATGGGCAAAATAAAAAATTAAACACTTTTTCAAAAAAATATAAAGTATTATATATGAATTATGTTGCCATAGCAACCAGAATAAACATGTTTCAGATGCTAGCACAATAGATATGCAATGTTTTGCGTATCTCTGGACTTATTTAAGGTAGTGTCTTTTATGATACATCAATCTTGATGTTTTTGAGGCCAAAAAATCTAATTTTGATATCAAAAGTAAGCTAATTTTCATATTTGCTCATAAAAAGAAGCAAAATCGATGCCTTTAACGGATTTATTGAGCATTATTCCTCTCTCTGACCGCACAAAATCTTGTTAAACTGCAACATATCTATATTCTAAGGTTCATTTGCTTATGCCCCAAAATAATCTGAAATCTAGTGGATAACTCTTTCAGTCAGTTGGTATCGCAGTATCAGATTTTGATTCAGTGTGTTGCTATGGCAACTATATTCAGATAACAAAGCTGTCAATTTCACAAAGTCCTCTTTTTCAAATGGCTGTTTTTCGCTAGCCATAAAAGGTTGCCTTATGATATTTTAGGAATGGATTAAATTGAATTTCATAATTATGAAACAATTCTGGTAGAGTTTTTGTTGCTATGGAAACCACCAGAAAAGGTGAACTTTCTCTCCGAAGTGATTTTCATTGAATGTGTAGAATACAATGCTCATCACATACAAAAGAGTGAAATATGTAAAAAAAAAAAATATATATATATATTCCAAACTAACTTCAACACTGACAGGAAGCATTATATTTGAAATATGTTGCCATAGCAACCAGAAAAAAACATGTCTCAAAGAAACCATCATAATAGATATAGAATTTGTTGTGAATCTAAGGACCCATCGAAGGTGCAACCTTATAAGGTACATAAATTCTGATGTTTGTGAGGCCAAGGAATTGAATTTCGATGTCAGAAGTTAGCTAATTTGCATATTTACTAATAAATTTAAATAGTGCCTTTACAGCATTATTAGGCATCATTTCTCAAGAAAACAACATTACTCCTCTCTTTGACCACATGAAATCTTGTCAAACTGTAATATAGTTACATCCTGAGATTCCTTTGTTATAAATGCCCCAAAATAATAAACATGTGAGATCTGATGGGAGAACTCTTTCAGGCAGTTGGTATCAAAATATCATTTTGTGTTTGAGTGTGTTGCAGTAGCAACCATTCTGAAATTACAAAGCCACCAATTTCATGAAGTCCTGTTTTTCAAAGAGCTGTTTCTCACTAACTGAGAAAGGTTGCCTCAAGACATTTAAGGGGTATCAACCTTTCTTTTATAATTACGAATAATTCCATTGATTACTCTTGGTTGCCATGGAAACCACCAGGAAAGGTAAATTTTTCCTCTAAATGATTCTTGTTGCAAGTGATGAATATAATGCTAATCACACACAAAAAGAGTGACTGGACAAAATAAATAGACTCATCAAAAACGTAATGAAGCAGTGTATATGAAATCTCTGTTCATAGCAACCAGAATCAACATGTCTCAGACAATAGCATGCAAGGTAAATACATTTGTGGTGTATTTCTGGACCTATATAAGGTGCAATGTTAAGTTACAGATCAATTCTGATATTGACGAGGCAACAAATGTCAGCTACAGTGAGGTTTCAGCTTCATTTTCAGTGTGGTTGCCACGGTGACACATTGTAGGCCACCATAGCCAACCAACAATAGACATAAAAAGAAAAATGTCTATAGGCCTACATTCTGCAAAAGATATTTTGAACCACACTGTAAAACTAGAATATGTGGGATATGCACTGTATAAATCTGGAAATCTGGAGAAGCTCAGACGCCTAATACAAAGGACCGAAGCTCCAGAAAGCAGCCCATTTTTTAAATATCGCAACTTGGAAGTTTAGATTTGGTCTGGGAATATTAATCAGAAATGAGGGAATTTACCATAAATTTTGGCTAATGAAACATGTTATTGTATTCCAAGCGGGGACTGCGGTCCGAAACCTGGAAACTGGCCTTCAGCTGCTCTACTGAAATTAATAACATCAGTTTCATGAAGTAAAAAACCCCTAATAATACTCTAAACAGTCATTTTGTACTCATAATTATGAAGATATGCAAATTAGCTTTGTTTTGATACTACAATTTGACTCCTTGGCCTCGCAAACATCAGAATTGATATATCTTATAAGGTTGCACCTGCGATAGGTCCTTAGATACACAATGAATTGTATATATCTATCATGCTAGTTTTCGGGAGATTCCGGTTACTATGGCAACATATTTTGAATATAATACTTTCCATCAGTTTTCAAGTTAGTTTTGAATATATTTTGTCCGTAATTCAATTTTTTTGTATGTGATGAGCATTGTATTCTACACATTCAATGGAAATCACTTTAGAGAGAAAATTTACCATTTCTGCTTTATTCCATAGCAACAAAAACTCTACTAGAATTGTTTCATAATTATAAAAGCGAATGTGATCTATTCCTAAAATATCATAAGGCAACTTTTCATGGTTAGCGAGAAACGGCCATTTGAAAAAGAGGAATTCATGAAATTGATGGCTTTGTTATTTCAATATAGTTGCCATAGCAACACAATAAAAATCTGATACTGTGATACCAACTGACTGAAAGAGTTATCCACCAGATTTTAAATTATTTTGGGGCATAAGCAGATGAAACTCAGAATATAAATATGTTTCAGTTTAACAAGATTTTGTGCGGTCAGAGAGAGGAATAATGCCCAATAAATCTGTAATTACACCAATTTTGTTTCTTTTTTTATGAGCAAATATACAACGTAGCTTACTTTTGATCAAAATTAGATTCCTTGGCCTCAAAAACATCAAGATTGATGTATCATAAAAGAATCTACCTTAAATAAGTCCAGAGATACGCAAAAAAATTGTATATCTATTGTGCTAACATCTGAAACATTTTTATTCCGGTTGCTATGGCATCATAATTCATATATAATACTTTGTGTCTTTTTGAACAAGTGTTTAATTTAGATTTTGCCCTTATTTCAATCTTTTTGCTTTGAATTAACTTGGTATTCTACACATTCGGTGAAAATCACTTTGAAATGCATGTTTGCCATTTCCGGTGGTTATCATGGCAAACAAAATTAGTCAATGGAATGTTTTCAAAATTTCGAAAGTATGGTTGAGCTTCCCCTAAAATATCAGCTGGCTGTGTTGCTTGCCTTTTGATAGGCAGCCATTTGAAAACTGGGACCTCATGGGAGTTCAGGTTCCATAATTTTAAATTGGTTGCTATAGCAACACACTCAAACAGAATCTGATTTTGTAACACCCACTGGTTGAAAGAGTTGCCCCACCAGAATTCAGATATTTATATTTTTTTAAGTTACACTGTTAAATTGTGGCTCTCTAAAAGAAAATAAGAACACAAACTAACAAAATCTGAGAAATAGTCTCCTAAAGTGTTGCCGTGGTAACAAGAAACGGATGGAAAATCAAAATTTCACCCATAAAGTAGTGAGACCAGTAAAAGGCACCACATAACTCATCAATGAAAGCCTTTCTTCCACAGCAACTATGATACACTGTGATAAGTTTTATAAAATTTATTTTGACAAAAGCTGACTTGTTGCCATGGAAACCCAAATAAAACATCTCCGGTCCAAGAAATTGATAAAACCATGGCCATCATCAAAAAATTCAGAAAATTTCCTTTCCGATAGTACCAAATTTGAGGAGGTGTGGATCGCTGCGAACAGAAATCCCAATTTTGAGGGGTTGGCTCCCTGACTATCAGACTCTCTACACTCTATAATTTCCACCTGTGCAATAGTGTCACTGAGAGTGCAGGCTTCGAATAATGAATAGAAGTGTATTCGTCCTTCAAGGCATCATCGATTTCTGAAATAAAAGGGATTAAGGTCTGATTTGTCAATGTTGAAGTAAAGGGGGGTCAAGAAATTTCCATACAGAACATAAAAATCATGCAAATCCTAGGCAATGGTGTGGTTGCCATGGACTTTTGTCTGAGGTTCTTCTATTACAGAGCGATTGTCTGACTGATTTTGTCTCCATATTTGTATTGGATAGTTGAGAGAGTCATGTCATCTGGCATCCCTTTCTTGGCTGGAGGCCTAGGATGTGGCTCTGTGGTACAATGGTTAGCATGCCTGCCTTGTACACTTGAGGATGTGGGTTCAAAATGTCCAGAGGTTATCACTATAATGATTGGTATGATTGCTGGTGAGCAGATTTATCTGGAATGGGCACCATATAAAATCATACTATATTAGTATATTACTGTATTATTGTCTTGAAAAGAATTCTGGTTATTCTGTGCTTCCTTGCTAGTTGCCTTGTCCAATATCACCATCTTGCCACCATCGAAGAAAGCTGCAGTTGTTCCGCAGACAGAGTTCACATACAGTGGCACACTAATTTCAGCAACTTATTTTGAACAAACTTGTCAAAGGGAATGAAAGCTCAACGATGGTATTCCTTCTCTGAAGTCCCAGTGTACCACTGGCCTTGTCAGCCACATGTGCATTGACATTTTCGTGACTTCAGCTTCCTCTGAACTAACCACATCAGACCCATGACTGCCATTTTCTTCAAATCTGCGAGCAAATGAAAAAGAGCAGAATAAGCTCCAATATGGTTGCATTTGTGATCAGCCACTTCTGTTCCTGTAGTGATTCTCACAGCTAGATCCTATGAAATATATCAGTTCTCTGTTACCAAATTCTGAAGCCTGCCCTTGTTATATAAGTTGCCAAACAGCTCAATCTACACAGCATGATTGGGAAAGCTATCTGCTGCTCAACTGAAGATGTTTCTGAATCCATTCACAGATTTTTTCATCTTTTACCTCCTGTCGGCATCTTAATGGATATCATACTGTTTATTCATCATGACTAGTAAGGCTTGAGACCAATGCTCTCTTGGAATCTTTAAGTGCATAATCACAGTCAAAGTCAGTGGAGCCCGATTGGCTGCAGAAAGGCATAAAGATTTAAGTGTGCTCCATTTGCTTTACCAACTAAGGATAGTTTTTACTGTTCTGCAAACATCATTCTCTTCCTACAAATCATTTCATGTGAGCATAAAATGAACTCACAAAGGCACTCCAACTATAAATTTCTGCTCCACTTGCTCTATCATCCAAAAATTAAAATATCATCCTACACTTTGAAGATTGATGTTGCAGTTTTAGCCAAATCAGTCTTTCTGTGTAACAGTGTCTATCTTTGTCTTAGGTGATGTATGTGTTCTGGCTTTATCCTCGTCAGCACTATAATGACTTGTGATTTATTTGTCTTCAGTCATTTCCTCATATTTTAAAGTAAGTGTGTGTTTGGTGAAGAAATGTAGGCCTAATTTTGTTTACCAATTTTCATGTAAGAAAATGTAAGGAGTCTCCTGGGGACAGCACATTTCACTATATTTGTAATTTTACTTTTTGGTTAGTTTCTTTTCTTATCTAGAGGACACTGACAGGTTTTGCAAACTGAAGCAGCATTATCAAGGTTAAGCTGTGAATGTGTGGCTTCTGATGGTGGTGATGGATCAGATATTCTGATGTACAAAGGTGATCTTGAATTTTCAACCTAATATTGGTAAGCAGAAATATTTAGTTCCCGTTCACAAAAAAGGCTTATGTTTATTCCACCTTCTGTAGAAACATGTCACAAATTCTAGGAATTGAGAAATTTTGTATTTTTGGCATGTTGTATCTCAAATTTTACAATCTGTCTATAATTCTATACATATGTGTAACATTTTTCTCTTTACTGTGAAGCCACATCCACTTTACTGTGTAGCCATTTTTCAAACAGACTTGATTTGACTAAATAAATAACCAAACCTGACGAATAAAACTTCTTCTTTTTTTAATTTTTAGTTTTTGCTACTTTACAGAGATTGTCAACATCTCTATTGACTTGCATGGCTAACTTGTTAGAGAAGGAAGATTCTCAACATCCCAGTTTCATGCCTGAAATTGTTTCTGAACAAGAAATTGATTGACTTGTTCTCCTCAAGTAGTACTTCCTGGTCATCTTTGTCACATGTTGTCTGTGTAACTTTTGCTTTTCTTTGGTTACCTGTTCATTGGTCAAAAGTCAGTTGGTTCAACGAGATAAAGAGTGCTAAAAACAAAGTGCTCAGTCACAAGATGCTGGAGAATTCAATGTCACTGAAGGCATTCACCACAGAATTAAGCAAGGGGGTGTTGGAGAAAGAACTGTATTTTTTAAGAAGTCCCTGGGATTGGCAAAGGTCACTTGGCTGAGGTAGATGTTTCAGCTTAATCTTTCTCTCCTCAGAGAAACAGCTTACTCTATTTTCAGAGCTATATGCAAACCCAAACTTTGAGGGTATGGACCAATATTCCTGATAAAAAATTGTGTGCATTAAGATGTCAGGCAAAGTCAACACATTGTAAATTGTTTTGTTTAGTCTTGTTACTGTTAAAAATGATTAGATCCTGTCTAATCTTCTTGTTTCTCTTAAGACTTTTTGAAAAATCCTCTATTTTCTTTTTATAATATATCATTGCTGTACAGTGGCATCATTGTAGGTGTAATTAATAATATGGAATAGAACTGTCAAATGCATAATATATATATTAAATGTAAACATAGATTTAGCAATTTTAATATATATTAAATGTAAACATAGATTTAGCAATTTTTGCAATTATTTAGGCTCTAACACTACACACACAGTCTGCAATGCGAGTTTACGCTTGTATACTGTCGGAAAAGAGCAAAAAAATCAGTTTTTGTCCAATAACAAAAAAAGTATTGCACTTAGGCCTATAGTTACTATGAAACACTGATATAAAAGTGAGGATTCCGGTTAATTTGAGCCTATTCATAAGTCTCTAAGACCAATAGTTCTCGAGATATGATTTTTTTTGGTAATTTTCGTCATTATTTCTTCGCGTCAACCTTCAAAGGCTCCGTCCATATGGGTTTTCGGCTTATATTGTTGCCTAACTAGGTCCAGGTCACACAAAAAATGCCACACAGAAACATTTTGGAATTATCACCCCCCCCCCCTAATACTGATAACTATCTTCTACATTTTATCTCCGATTTTTTGAGTCCTAAATTTGTGGTAGAGGGCATTTCGATTAATATAGTTAAATGCTTTAGTGAAATCAACAAAGCATAGATACACAGGTTTTCGATTTACTTGTTGATAGCTTATATAGTGCTGCAGAGGACCAGCCAAAAGGGCTTTATTTTGGGAGAAGGTGCAACCCGGACATACACAAAACATAGTGGGTATGGAAATGTTCCTAAAGTTCTCTAGTTTAAGAATCTGCCGGTAGCAAAACTCAAATGTGGGTGCGAAGTGAGTTATTTGACTTCAAATGAGAGAAGGTTTAGGAACTTAAAAGTGACGCTTACACCGGCGTCGACGTTACTAACAGTTCTTGATTACTCAATACTCCCTTAGATTTTACTCTACAGCATCATGTTGCATACCAAATTGATGCCAAAGAGTTTCTCCTTCTATTGGTGGTCAGATTATGCTTCTATCTGTCTCCTAACCACTTTTTTTGATGACCAACCTGAACCCATATTCATTTACCAAAAATAATTTCTCAAAATGTCATTTTTTAAATGTTAAACATATTTTATAACACAACATATAGTTCCAAAGTTACAAAATGTCCCACCAATTGGTAGTCCATGCTGTTCTGAGTCATTCTGCACCTTGATAAGGATGTTAATTTCAAATTCCTGTCCTACAAAAATAATTTACAACTCGTTGTCCGGGCTCGCAAATTGCCTTGCGAGTAAATGCAGCATGAAATAAACCATAAATTTCACTTTTCTTAATGAATAAAGATCAAATATATAGCAACTAAATGGATGTAAGCAAATTTTTAATTTACCAGCTTTTATTTTCATTTGATTTGGATGTATAGTTTGTCAAATACCCCTTCAATACTCAGGCAATATTGAGATAGATTCTGAAATACACCAGAATTCATTTACCTGAAAGTGCTGTTGGAATGAAATTTCAAGCAACCAAGACAAATAAAAACTTTTTAAATGACCTTAAGTTAGCCATAAGACATGACAGGGCTATATGAGCAGCACATACAATATTTGTTTTTTTGGCACCTTAGTTGTAGACCTAGTAGGTACTCACTAAAGGTGATTTTATGTTATGTGAATGAGAAGGATGAGAACCTGCTTTATGAATTACAATAAACTGGGAAAGGATGGATGGGCGATTGGGGCTTTACATCCTGTATTTATGCACTTGGTAGGCTAATTAGGACAGGAGGAGGACACAGCAATGAGGTGAAGGATGATTGAAACAGCCGTCCAACATAGGCCCGGTGACCTGGCAAGAGCTGGATTCGAACCCTGGACCCAGCGATTGGCAGTCCAGTACTGTACGCTACCACTAGACCAACCCTCCCAACAAAACTGGGAAAGGAACATTTGCACTAGTTCAGAAATAGACCATGAACCATTCTTCAACTACAACCTTCATACAGCCAGCTAGCCAATATCATCAGCATTTTAAGTTGGTTCCATGTTTTATAGTCCGGTGAGCATACAATTTTACATAACCATTGATGTGTAGGCGGATTATTTGGCCAAAAATATAGTTGGGCAGATCAGAAGGTCCCTCAGCACCCATGTGAATAGTTAATTGGACCAAGTGTTTTGGGTATCCTAATAATAGTTTGGTAGGAATGAGTTATCCAGTGATCAGGAAAAGTGGAATTGAAAAAACACGGGAGAATTTTGTGTTTCCGAGGAGATTTTAGACACTAGCAGCAACATTTATTCAGCTTTTGGCGGGTTGAGAGTTGCAGTAACCAGGAAACTAAGGTGCTAAATGAAAGCCTACATCAAGGGCTGTCCATCAGCATTTGTTTTGGTTGGTTAAGAGTGAGTTATATGGTGATTAGGACAGGTGGAATTGAAAATTCATGGGAGAATTTTGTGTTTCCGACGAGATTTTAGACACTGACAGCAACATTTATTCAGCTTTTGGAGGGTTGACAGTTGCAGTAACAAGGAAGCTAAGGTGCCAAATGAAAGCCTACATCAAGGGCTATCCATCCACATCCATTTTGATGGGTTAGGAATGAGTTATATGGTGATTAGCACAGGTGGAATTGAAAATTCATTGGAGAATTTTGTGTTTCCGACGAGATTTTAGACACTGACAGCAACATTTATTCAGCTTTTGGAGGGTTAACAGTTGCAGTAATAAGGAAACTTAGGTGCCAAATGAAAGCCTACATCAAGGGCTATCCATCCACATCCATTTTGATGGATTAGGAATGAGTTATATGGTGATTAGGGCAGGTGGGATTGAAAATTCATGGGAGAATTTTGTGTTTCCGATGAGATCTTAGACACTGACAGCAACATTATTCAGCTTTTGGAGTATTGACAGTTGCAATAACAAGGAAGCTAAGGTGCCAAATGAAAGCCTACATCAAGGGCTATCCATCCACATCCAATTGATGGATTAGGAATGAGTTATATGGTGATTAGGACAGGTGGGATTGAAAATTCATGGGAGAATTTTATGTTTCCGACGAGATTTTAGACACCAACAGCAAAATTTATTCAGCTTTTGGAGGATTGACAGTTGCAGTAACCAGGAAAATAAGGCGCCAAATGAAAGCCTACATCAAGAGCCATCCATCCACATCCATTTTGATGGATAAGGAATGAGTTATATGGTGATTAGCACAGGTGGGATTGAAAATTCATGGGAGAATTTTATGTTTCCGACGAGATTTAGACACCAACAGCAAAATTTATTCAGCTTTTGGAGGATTGACAATTGCAGTAACCAGGAAAATAAGGTGCCAAATGAATGCCTACATCAATGGCCATCCATCCACATCCATTTTGATGGGCTAGGAATGAGTTATATGGTGATTAGAACAGGTGGAAATAAAAGTTCATGGGAGAATTTCATGTTTCCGACGAGATTTTAGACACTGAAAGCAACATTTATTCAGCTTTTAGAGGGTTAACGGTTGCAGTAATAAGGAAATTTAGGTTCCAAATGAAAGCCTACATCAAGGGCTATCCATCCACATCCATTTTGATGGGTTAGGAATGAGTAATATGGTGATTAGGGCAGGCGGAATTGAAAATTCATGGGAGAATTTTGTGTTTCCGACGAGATTTTAGACACTGACAGCAACTTTATTAAGCTTTGGAGGATTGACAGTTGCAGTAACAAGGAAGCTAAGGTGCCAAATGAAAGCCTTTATAAAGGGCTGTCAATCCACATCCATTTTGATTGATTAGGAATGAGTTATATGGTGATTAGGAAAGGGGGAATTGAAAATTCATGGGAGAATTTTATGTTTCCGACGAGATTTTGAACACTGACAGCAAAATTTCTTCAGCTTTTGGAGGGTTAACAGTTACAGTAATAAGGAAACTTAGGTGCCAAATAAAAGCCTACATCAAGGGCTATCCATCCACATCCATTTTGATGGGTTAGGAATGAGTTATATATATATGGTGATTGTCAAGTGATCTCCAGATTTGCAAGATGAGAAAAAATTTATTGTCCCATTTTCTCAATGTAAGCCTAATATTAATGGTGCTGGTATCAAAATATTTTGTGATTATAAATGGGTAATTGAAAAATCAGATATCCAAATCAGTGCACCAATTAAAGCTGAAAAATTAGGAATTTATTAATATCCATTTAGTTGCTGTATAGCTTCATAGTAATGCATAAGGAAGATTGACTATCATTGCTGATTTGATACTCATTTTACATGTGAAACAATTTGCGATCTCAGACAACTGTTTGTAAATCATTTTCATAAATAGAATCTTAAATTAAAATGCACATCAAGATGCAAAATGAGAAAGAACAATATGGACTGTAAATTGAAGGGATATTTTGTAAGTATGGCACCAGATGGTATCTTATATAACATTATTAACATTCGAAAAGTGTCATTCCGAGAAATGACTTTTGACAATTAAATTCAGGTTTATTTTGGCCTTCATAAAAGCTGATAGAAGGCAAATTGAAGCAAGGTATTACTATTACAAGAATGAGGTACTCTTTGGCATTAATTTAGTATGTCATATTATGCCACAGGGTAAATTTTAAGGGAGCAATGACCACTTTTGAACTGGAATTGACATTGACGCTAGTGATTTTCGAGTAAAAAACGTCTATTGACATACCTAACTTTGATGGCCTATGGCCACTTTCACACCCAAAATCGAGTTTTGCTACCGGTGGTTCCATGACCACTGGGTCTTTGGGAGTGCATTCAGGTAGGCAGCCTTTTGTGTATATTCGGGTTTAGGTGGACAGCCGCATTGGTGCTTCCCTCTGCAGCACTAAAATAAGGCCTAACACAAGGTTGTATATATGTTCCCATGTCTGCTCCAACTGGTGAAAAATCAAGGGTGGTTCAACTGGCCTGCCGGTTGAACTGGCCCCAATCTCCCCTACTTGTATTCACGTCTGTATACAGTTTAAAGGATTGCCAGACCCTGAAACTGCATGTCTGTCATCAATAACTATTATTTATGATTTTTTTGTTATACAATGACATAGTTAATTGATCTTGTTTGCACTTACACATAATGTTGTCGAATAATGTGTTCACAACTGTGTGAAAGTTTGCCTGTTTCTATGGAATTGCTTTGGTTCTGAGAGATACATGGTTGAAACCAAAAGTTGCCTATGGACTTACAAATTTCTGAGACTCACTATTGTGAATGTCCTGTACTTTCTTTTTTAGTAACATAGTTGTATTGTACCAAGTATGGTGTCATTCTAGAGTACCAATTTTAATTGATGTGCTAAAGTTCTTGTTGAAAAGGAAAAAAAGGTGATAAAATTGAATTGGCCAAAATTACATTTTTTGAGATGAGATGTGAAAGGGTTATTACATGATCCATAATATCATGCATGTCAACAATTTTACATTTTTCCTGATGATATGTCGTTAATGGATTGTCCCCTTTTTCCAGTACCTTACTGTTGGTAGTCATAGTCCACGTGATACTTCAGGCAAAACGGTAAGACAATAGTTTAAGTTTAACTTTAAGTCATTTCTCCAAATGGCATTCAGCAAAATCCTAATTAATAATTGAGAGCGTGATATGCACCAGAAAAAAGTAGGCCCCATACTTTCAATTTACAATATGTGAAATCACCTTTTCTCCGATAATTAAATACAAAACTGCAAACAACCAGATGCATATAACATCATAATTTCTTCGTAATTTTGTGTACAAGAAATCGAATTATATTAGCCGACTCGCTCTTGCTTTGGATGCACCAATTAGCATACAGTAAACACTGCTTCCTTCTGACACAAACTTCTTTGATACCAATATGAGGGGTGTTCAGAAAGTTGACGGCTTTTGTTTATATGGACACTTGTATTTAATCCAGAACTAGAAATTTTTTACAGAATACAATTCAGCAGTTTTGGAATAGATTCCCAAAATTTTGCGCAATTTGGACATTTTCAAGTCATTCTGCTGTTGCCATGGAAACAGAAGGTTTGACTTGGTGGAGCAGGTAATACTGAGATTGAGAAAGCCAATGAATTGTGGCTGAGAGAGACCTTGCTCTATAACTTGGCTTAGTGAGATTGACAATAATTGACTCAAGAAATGTAATATTAGCTTTAAAAAATACTCCCAAGTACACCAAAAGCTTTAATTCATATCCATGACCCATTGCAGAAAATGTTCTTTGAAGACCTCCAGAGAAAGTTTGGAGAAAGCATATTGGTCATCCAAAGCCTTTTCTCCTTCGGTGCCTGAAACTATAGCTCTCAGTGACTAAAGCAAGGGAAAACCAGGACTTATCTAAAGCTATAATTAAAGCTTTAATTTTTAAATATTGACGTAAAATAAAATTTTACTTACTTACTTACTTTATAAGTCACAGGAATAATTGGAATGGATAATTCTGTCCATTTAGGTCTCTTATTCATATCAGTGAATCGAAGCTTTGTCATAAGTCCTGAAGTAGTTAAAGACCCACATCCTGCAACCTAAATCTCTCTTCCCAAATCTGGCATGCAGGAGTGCTTTCTCACATGGGTTCTGTGTAAGAATACAAAACACTTAGTGTGTTTGAAACTACATTTAGAAAGTAAAATCATATTTATTGAGTCAAATATGGTCAATCTTACTAAGACAAGTGAGAGAGGGATGCCTTTCCCAGCCACAACTAATTGGCTTTTTGTGCCTCACCATTACCTGCGCCACCTTGTCAAAATGTTCAAATTGAGAAAAATTTTGGAAATATATTCCAAAACTGCTTAATTTTATCTTGTAAAAATTTCATAGCTCTGTATTGAAAAATAAGGGTCCATATAAAAAAAAGCCATGAACTTTCTGAATGCCCCTCGTAGAATCCCTGTCCTAGAGAACATTAAACATTCAGGCGGAATGTCTACAATTATGAAATGGCTGCAAGAGAAACTGGTCTAAACATTTTTACCAACTCTGTTGCTTTACTCTTTCAGAAGAACAAAGAAAAAAAGCAATACGAGGTAAGAACCCAAGCATGAGAATGTTCTAAAACATATCAATTAATTTTCATCACCAACCAATTGCAATGGTACATATGTATCGATTTCCTGAGTGGTACCTATAAATTTATCTATCTGTTCAGGTACCTTTCTCTAGCAGCCTCTCTACCTGTATATCTATCTAACATTGAATGGCAGAAACCAGATTAACATCAAATAATTCGATTTAAATCAAATGAATGATATCTATCAATCTATCTATCTATCTGTCTAGCTGTATATCTGTCTTTTTTTCTGACATGACAAAATAAAGTATTTATTATTATTATTATTATTATAAAGTCGACCGAATCAATAATATAGATAGAGAGAATCAGACTTGGTGATGGAAAACGGAGCATATCTCAGTTTCTGTTCAACCAATCTTTATGATCTAAACGTCGTTGGAATCTGCATAAAAGACCCAATTATAAAAAATAAGCACAAATTGGTTATCAGAATTAAAAAATTTGACAAATTGTAGCTAGATTATAGCACTAAGGTCAAAATTTAGCACCCTGAAAAGCTTTACGGATTGAACTGACGGCCCATCAATGGGAGGCCTCATGACAGGATACACCCCCGCTCCCTTTTCTTATTCCCGTAATATCAGCTACCCCCCACTTTACCCCCTCTTTGCCCCCTGCTTCCCCCAACTTGCCACCCGCTAGCCCCCACTTGCCTCTGCTTGCACCCCACTTGCCCCCGCTTATCCCAGTCTTGTCCCACTTGCCTCCCACTAGCCCCCGCTAACCCCCACTTGCCTCCCGCTAGCCCCCGCTAACCCCCGCATACCCCCCACTTGCCCCCACTTACCCCCACTTGCCTCTCGCTAGCCCCTGCTTACCCCCACTTACCCCCTCTTGCCCTCCGCTTCCCCCCACTTGGCCCACATAACCTCCTACTTTCCCCCAATTACCCCATCTTTCCCATCAGTTACCCCCAAATAACATTTTCTTATTTTAGTTTTACCCCATAGGGTTGGGGGTGTATCCTGTCATGAGGCCTTTTTGGTAAAAAAAAAAGTGCTATCTAGTTCCAAGTCTCGACAAAAAAAAAAAAAATGGGTTGAGCCCGGTCCAGGCACTGTGACACATCTTTCACTCAGGGCATGAAATTCACACAAATTTAAAGTTATTCAAAGGCTTAAAATGGAATGAAAATTTGACCATCAAACCTCAATAATTCACAATTAAGAAATGGATGGATTATTGGCGCTTTACGTCCAGTATTTGTGCACTTGGTAGGGAGTAGGACACAGCAATGAGGCGACAGACGATTGACAGACCCGCCCAGCAATAGTCCGGTTGACCCTGCAAGAGCTGGTTTCGAACCCGGGACCCAGCGATTGGCATCCCCAGCATGCAACCACTGAGCTAGCCCCCCCCCCATCAAAACTAACATACCTTGAAGGTGACATTGTTGCGGCTGCCAAAAGAGATTAATTCTAAGTACAATGCAAGCTAAATGTCACGGATGCAAAGAAGGTAGGCAAAAAAAAAAGTTTACATGGAATTATTTTGATTGAAAAAGATGCTGAGATGATTACTGGTTTACAAAGAGTGAACAGTGAGGGTAATGGGGAGGGGGGGGTAACATAACACAGCAATACATGGAATTATCTTTTTGTTTAAAAAAAAAAAAAAAAAAAAAAAAAAATATAGAGTCTAACACTTTTTGCAAAAATTTTGCACGAAAACGCCTATATCTCATAAATTAGAAGAGATATCAGCATCTGGTTTTTGCCACTCCGATGACACTTTGTTTCTTCATCTTTTTGTGCCATAAATTTTGCAAATTTCTCAAAGAGCAATACATGCCAATGATGTAAAAAAGTTTTTTCAGAAAAATTTTATTGGAAAAAGTTTTAAAGAAAACCCTTTGATATTCCATAAACCTGGTCCCAAAACAAAACGACTGGGTGAAAAAAAATATGGTTTGCGAAACTTGAACGATTCCCCAACTTATGCATTTTGCCACCCAAAAAATGTCAAAAATGAGGGGTAAAAAAATTTTAAACTTTCTTTGGAATTTAAAATGTACCTGAACATGAAAGTTCATTACAAACGAAGCATAGCTGCACTTTTTCCACGCCGGTACTATAATCGACTGCGACGCTATGAGGAAAAGAGTGAAAAACGTGCTTTTCGCAATTTCTTCAATAACTTAAAAACCGCAACGGAGATTTTGACGAAAATTTGTCAGAAAAGACTTCAAATGTGTCATGTTGCCTCTGTCAGATTTGGAAATTTTAGCTTTAATAGTTACCGAGTTACTGATTTTTAAATATGGTATGTTGAAGAGCCCCTAGTGGCCAAAATCTACATGGAGATTCCGAGGTAAAATGTTTCACTATATTAGTAAAGAGGACCAACAGATCAATCACTCACAAGAAGAACAGCTAAGTCAATGCATTTTGTAATTCAAAAAATAGATAAAACCTCCTTTTTTGAATTTTTGTATGAAATATTCTAAAATCTTTAGGAAACTGGTTAGAAGCCTGGAAATGGCAGCAAAAGATGCACTGTAGTTGGGTTCATATGTCTATCAAAAAACATTCATACCCTAAGAGGGAAAGATTTTGAATTGTGACCATTTTTCCAAAAGTAGCGTTTTACAAAGCCACATCTAAGCGTGCAACTCCTAGTACTTGTTACATGTTATAGGTGGCGCTGTGGCATGGTTGGTAAATTTTATGCCTCCCCCCCAATTTCTGCATAGATGGACTGAGCAATTTCCCTTCTTTATGTTACTGTCATATTTAAACAATTCAAACATTTTCAATTGCCTAATTATGAGATTCATCTCAGAATTGGGCACAATAGCTTGCTGGGCTGGGGGGGGGGTTCCCAGACTTGGAGCCACAGAATTCCTTGGTTACCTTTATGAATGATGTCTAAATAATTATTCAAAGCAGTCAACATCATAAAACTTGTTCTACAGGTCCAGTTGCTAGGGAATCGCAAGGGAATTCCCGTTTATTGACATTTGAATTTTGAAAGCAGCAATCTGATTGGCTGATAAATAAAACCCCTGAATTCAACAATTCATAATTTTCCAATGTAATAATTTTTTGTAGAATTTTTCGCTTTGAGTGACAATCCATCTTCCCTGAAAATTTGATAAACGTACGTGTACCGTAACTCTACTAATATTGACATTATTATTAATATAACTATATTATTGGTAATAAAGTCGACCGAATCAATAATATAGATAGAGAGAATCAGACTTGGTGATGGAAAACGGATCATATCTCAGCTTCTGTTCAACCAATCTTTATGATCTAAACGCTGTTGGAATCTGCATAAAAGACCCAATTATAAAAAATAAGCACAAATCGATTATCTGAAGTAAAAAATTTGAAAAAATGTAGCTAGATTATAGCACTAAGGTCAAAATTTAGCACCCTGAAAAGCTGTACGGATTGAACTGACGGCTCATCAATGGGAGGCCTCAGGACAGGATACACCTCCCGCTCCCTTTTCTTATTCCCATAATATCAGCTACCCCCCACTTTACCCCCTCTTTGCCCCCTGCTTCCCCCACTTGCCACCTGCTAGCCCCCACTTGCCCCCGCTTGCACCCCACTCGCCCCCGCTTATCCCAGTCTTGTCCCACTTGCCTCCCACTAGCCCCCGCTAACCCTCACTTGCCTCCTGCTAGCCCCACTTACCCCCAATTGCCTCTCGCTTGCCCCTGCTTACCCCCACTTACCCCCTCTTGCCCTCCGCTTACCCCCACTTGCCCCACATAACCTCCTACATTCCCCCAATTACCCCATCTTTCCCCTCAGTTACCCCCAAATAACATTTTCTTATGTTTGTTTTACCCCGTAGGGTTGGGGGTGTATCCTGTCATGAGGCCTTTTTGGTAAAAAAAGTGCTATCTAGTTCCAAGTCTCGACAAAAAAAAAAAAAATTTGGTTGAGCCCGTCCAGGCACTGTGACACATCTTTCACTCAGGGCATGAAATTCACACAAAAGTTATTCAAAGGCCTAAAATGGAATGAAAATTTGACCATCAAACCTCAATATTTCACAATTAAGAAAAGGATGGATTATTGGCGCTTTACGTCCGGTATTTGTGCACTTGGTAGCCTAATTAGAACAGGAGTAGGACACAGCAATGAGGCGACGGACGATTGACAGACCCGCCCAGCAATAGTCCGGTTGACCCTGCAAGAGCTGGTTTCGAACCCTGGACCCAGCGATTGGCATCCCCAGCATGCAAAAACTGAGCTAGCCCCCCCCCCCCCCATCAAAACTAACATACCTTGAAGGTGACATTGTTGCGGCTGCCAAAAGAGATTAATTCTAAGTACAATGCAAGCTAAATGTCACGGATGCAAAGAAAGGAGGCAAAAAAAAAGTTTACATGGAATTACTTTGATTGAAAAAAGATGGTGAGTTGATTGCTGGTTACAAAGAGTGAACAGTGAGAGTAATTGGGGGGGGGGGTAACATAACACAGCAATACATGGAATTATCTTTTTGTTTCAAAAAAAAAAAAAAAAAAAAAAAAATATAGAGTCCAACACTTTTTGCAAAAATTTTGCACAAAAACGCCTATATCTCATAAATTAGAAGAGATATCAGCATCTGGTTTTTGCCACTCCGATGACACTTTGTTTCTTCATCTTTTTGTGGCATAAATTTTGCAAATTTCTCAAAGAGCAATACATGCCAATGATGTAAAAAAGTTTTTTCACAAAAATTTTATTGGAAAAAGTTTTAAAGAAAACCCTTTGATATTCCATAAACCTGGTCCCAAAACAAAACGACTGGTTGAAAAAAAATATGGTTTGCGAAACTTGAACGATTCCCCAACTTATGCATTTTGCCACCCAAAAAATGTCAAAAATGAGGGGTAAAAAAATTTTAAACTTTCTTTGGAATTTAAAATGTACCTGAACATGAAAGTTCATTACAAACGAAGCATAGCTGCACTTTTTCCACGCCGGTACTATAATCGACTGCGACGCTATGAGGAAAAGAGTGAAAAACGTGCTTTTCGCAATTTCTTCAATAACTTAAAAACCGCAACGGAGATTTTGACGAAAATTTGTCAGAAAAGACTTCAAATGTGTCATGTTGCCTCTGTCAGATTTGAAAATTTTAGCTTTAATAGTTACCGAGTTACTGATTTTTAAATATGGTATGTTGAAGAGCCCCTAGTGGCCAAAATCTACATGGAGATTCCGAGGTAAAATGTTTCACTATATTAGTAAAGAGGACCAACAGACCAATCACTCACAAGAAGAACAGCTAAGTCAATGCATTTTGTAATTCAAAAAATAGATAAAACCTCCTTTTTTGAATTTTTGTATGAAATATTCTAAAATCTTTAGGAAACTGGTTAGAAGCCTGGAAATGGCAGCAAAAGATGCACTGTAGTTGGGTTCATATGTCTATCAAAAAACATTCATACCCTAAGAGGGAAAGATTTTGAATTGTGACCATTTTTCCAAAAGTAGCGTTTTACAAAGCCACATCTAAGCGTGCAACTCCTGGTACTTGTTACATGTTATAGGTGGCGCTGTGGCATGGTTGGCAAATTTTATGCCTCCCCCCCAATTTCTGCATAGATGGACTGAGCAATTTCCCTTCTTTATGTTACTGTCATTTTTAAACAATTCAAACATTTTCAATTGCCTAATTATGAGATTCATCTCAGAATTGGGCACAATAGCTTGCTGGGCTGGGGGGGGGGGGTTCCCAGACTTGGAGCCACAGAATTCCTTGGTTACCTTTATGAATGAGGTCTAAATAATTATTCAAGGCAGTCAACATCATAAAACTTGTTCTACAGGTCCAGTTGCTAGGGAATCGCAAGGGAATTCCCGTTTATTGACATTTGAATTTTGAAAGCAGCAATCTGATTGGCTGATAAATAAAACCCCTGAATTCAACAATTCATAATTTTCCAATGTAATAATTTTTTGTAGAATTTTTTCGCTTTGAGTGACAACCATCTTCCCTGAAAATTTGATAAACGTACGTGTACCGTAACTCTACTAATATTGACATTATTATTAATATAACTATATTATTGGTAATAAAGTTGACCGAATCAATAATATAGATAGAGAGAATCAGACTTGGTGATGGAAAACGGAGCATATCTCAGCTTCTGTTCAACCAATCTTTATGATCTAAACGCTGTTGGAATCTGCATAAAAGACCCAATTATAAAAAGTAAGCACAAATCGATTATCTGAAGTAAAAAAATTTGAAAAAATGTAGCTAGATTATAGCACTAAGGTCAAAATTTAGCACCCTGAAAAGCTGTACGGATTGAACTGACGGCTCATCAATGGGAGGCCTCAGGACAGGATACACCTCCCGCTCCCTTTTCTTATTCCCATAATATCAGCTACCCCCCACTTTATCCCCTCTTTGCCCCCTGCTTCCCCCACTTGCCACCTGCTAGCCCCCACTTGCCCCCGCTTGCACCCCACTCGCCCCCGCTTATCCCAGTCTTGTCCCACTTGCCTCCCACTAGCCCCCCTAACCCTCACTTGCCTCCTGCTAGCCCCACTTACCCCCACTTGCCTCTCGCTTGCCCCTGCTTACCCCCACTTACCCCCTCTTGCCCTCCGCTTACCCCCACTTGCCCCACATAACCTCCTACATTCCCCCAATTACCCCATCTTTCCCCTCAGTTACCCCCAAATAACATTTTCTTATGTTTGTTTTACCCCGTAGGGTTGGGGGTGTATCCTGTCATGAGGCCTTTTTGGTAAAAAAAGTGCTATCTAGTTCCAAGTCTCGACAAAAAAAAAAAAAAATTTGGTTGAGCCCGGTCCAGGCACTGTGACACATCTTTCACTCAGGGCATGAAATTCACACAAAAGTTATTCAAAGGCCTAAAATGGAATGAAAATTTGACCATCAAACCTCAATATTTCACAATTAAGAAAAGGATGGATTATTGGCGCTTTACGTCCGGTATTTGTGCACTTGGTAGCCTAATTAGAACAGGAGTAGGACACAGCAATGAGGCGACGGACGATTGACAGACCCGCCCAGCAATAGTCCGGTTGACCCTGCAAGAGCTGGTTTCGAACCCTGGACCCAGCGATTGGCATCCCCAGCATGCAAAAACTGAGCTAGCCCCCCCCCCCCCATCAAAACTAACATACCTTGAAGGTGACATTGTTGCGGCTGCCAAAAGAGATTAATTCTAAGTACAATGCAAGCTAAATGTCACGGATGCAAAGAAAGGAGGCAAAAAAAAAGTTTACATGGAATTACTTTGATTGAAAAAAGATGGTGAGTTGATTGCTGGTTACAAAGAGTGAACAGTGAGAGTAATTGGGGGGGGGTAACATAACACAGCAATACATGGAATTATCTTTTTGTCTCAAAAAAAAAAAAAAAAAAAAAAAAAATATAGAGTCCAACACTTTTTGCAAAAATTTTGCACGAAAACGCCAATATCTCATAAATTAGAAGAGATATCAGCATCTGGTTTTGCCACTCCGATGACACTTTGTTTCTTCATCTTTTTGTGCCATAAATTTTGCAAATTTCTCAAAGAGCAATACATGCCAATGATGTAAAAAAGTTTTTTCACAAAAATTTTATTGGAAAAAGTTTTAAAGAAAACCCTTTGATATTCCATAAACCTGGTCCCAAAACAAAACGACTGGTTGAAAAAAAATATGGTTTGCGAAACTTGAACGATTCCCCAACTTATGCATTTTGCCACCCAAAAAATGTCAAAAATGAGGGGTAAAAAAATTTTAAACTTTCTTTGGAATTTAAAATGTACCTGAACATGAAAGTTCATTACAAACGAAGCATAGCTGCACTTTTTCCACGCCGGTACTATAATCGACTGCGACGCTATGAGGAAAAGAGTGAAAAACGTGCTTTTCGCAATTTCTTCAATAACTTAAAAACCGCAACGGAGATTTTGACGAAAGTTTGTCAGAAAAGACTTCAAATGTGTCATGTTGCCTCTGTCAGATTTGGAAATTTTAGCTTTAATAGTTACCGAGTTACTGATTTTTAAATATGGTATGTTGAAGAGCCCCTAGTGGCCAAAATCTACATGGAGATTCCAAGGTAAAATGTTTCACTACATTAGTAAAGAGGACCAAGAGACCAATCACTCACAAGAAGAACAGCTAAGTCAATGCATTTTGTAATTCAAAAAATAGATAAAACCTCCTTTTTTGAATTTTTGTATGAAATATTCTAAAATCTTTAGGAAACTGGTTAGAAGCCTGGAAATGGCAGCAAAAGATGCACTGTAGTTGGGTTCATATGTCTATCAAAAAACATTCATACCCTAAGAGGGAAAGATTTTGAATTGTGACCATTTTTCCAAAAGTAGCGTTTTACAAAGCCCCATCTAAGCGTGCAACTCCTAGTACTTGTTACATGTTATAGGTGGCGCTGTGGCATGGTTGGTAAATTTTATGCCTCCCCCCCAATTTCTGCATAGATGGACTGAGCAATTTCCCTTCTTTATGTTACTGTCATTTTTAAACAATTCAAACATTTTCAATTGCCTAATTATGAGATTCATCTCAGAATTGGGCACAATAGCTTGCTGGGCTGGGGGGGGGGGGTTCCCAGACTTGGAGGCACAGAATTCCTTGGTTACCTTTATGAATGAGGTCTAAATAATTATTCAAAGCAGTCAACATCATAAAACTTGTTCTACAGGTCCAGTTGCTAGGGAATCGCAAGGGAATTCCCGTTTATTGACATTTGAATTTTGAAAGCAGCAATCTGATTGGCTGATAAATAAAACCCCTGAATTCAACAATTCATAATTTTCCAATGTAATAATTTTTTGTAGAATTTTTCGCTTTGAGTGACAATCCATCTTCCCTGAAAATTTGATAAACGTACGTGTACCGTAACTCTACTAATATTGACATTATTATTAATATAACTATATTATTGGTAATAAAGTCGACCGAATCAATAATATAGATAGAGAGAATCAGACTTGGTGATGGAAAACGGAGCATATCTCAGCTTCTGTTCAACCAATCTTTATGATCTAAACGCTGTTGGAATCTGCATAAAAGACCCAATTATAAAAAGTAAGCACAAATCGATTATCTGAAGTAAAAATTTGAAAAAATGTAGCTAGATTATAGCACTAAGGTCAAAATTTAGCACCCTGAAAAGCTGTACGGATTGAACTGACGGCTCATCAATGGGAGGCCTCAGGACAGGATACACCTCCCGCTCCCTTTTCTTATTCCCATAATATCAGCTACCCCCCACTTTACCCCCTCTTTGCCCCCTGCTTCCCCCACTTGCCACCTGCTAGCCCCCACTTGCCCCCGCTTGCACCCCACTCGCCCCCGCTTATCCCAGTCTTGTCCCACTTGCCTCCCACTAGCCCCCGCTAACCCTCACTTGCCTCCTGCTAGCCCCACTTACCCCCACTTGCCTCTCGCTTGCCCCTGCTTACCCCCACTTACCCCCTCTTGCCCTCCGCTTACCCCCACTTGCCCCACATAACCTCCTACATTCCCCCAATTACCCCATCTTTCCCCTCAGTTACCCCCAAATAACATTTTCTTATGTTTGTTTTACCCCGTAGGGTTGGGGGTGTATCCTGTCATGAGGCCTTTTTGGTAAAAAAAGTGCTATCTAGTTCCAAGTCTCGACAAAAAAAAAAAAAATTTGGTTGAGCCCGGTCCAGGCACTGTGACACATCTTTCACTCAGGGCATGAAATTCACACAAAAGTTATTCAAAGGCCTAAAATGGAATGAAAATTTGACCATCAAACCTCAATATTTCACAATTAAGAAAAGGATGGATTATTGGCGCTTTACGTCCGGTATTTGTGCACTTGGTAGCCTAATTAGAACAGGAGTAGGACACAGCAATGAGGCGACGGACGATTGACAGACCCGCCCAGCAATAGTCCGGTTGACCCTGCAAGAGCTGGTTTCGAACCCTGGACCCAGCGATTGGCATCCCCAGCATGCAAAAACTGAGCTAGCCCCCCCCCCCCCCCATCAAAACTAACATACCTTGAAGGTGACATTGTTGCGGCTGCCAAAAGAGATTAATTCTAAGTACAATGCAAGCTAAATGTCACGGATGCAAAGAAAGGAGGCAAAAAAAAAGTTTACATGGAATTACTTTGATTGAAAAAAGATGGTGAGTTGATTGCTGGTTACAAAGAGTGAACAGTGAGAGTTATTGGGGGGGGTAACATAACACAGCAATACATGGAATTATCTTTTTGTTTCAAAAAAAAAAAAAAAAAAAAAAAAATATAGAGTCCAACACTTTTTGCAAAAATTTTGCACGAAAACGCCTATATCTCATAAATTAGAAGAGATATCAGCATCTGGTTTTGCCACTCCGATGACACTTTGTTTCTTCATCTTTTGTGCCATAAATTTTGCAAATTTCTCAAAGAGCAATACATGCCAATGATGTAAAAAAGTTTTTTCACAAAAATTTTATTGGAAAAAGTTTTAAAGAAAACCCTTTGATATTCCATAAACCTGGTCCCAAAACAAAACGGCTGGTTGAAAAAAAATATGGTTTGCGAAACTTGAACGATTCCCCAACTTATGCATTTTGCCACCCAAAAAATGTCAAAAATGAGGGGTAAAAAAATTTTAAACTTTCTTTGGAATTTAAAATGTACCTGAACATGAAAGTTCATTACAAACGAAGCATAGCTGCACTTTTTCCACGCCGGTACTATAATCGACTGCGACGCTATGAGGAAAAGAGTGAAAAACGTGCTTTTCGCAATTTCTTCAATAACTTAAAAACCGCAACGGAGATTTTGACGAAAATTTGTCAGAAAAGACTTCAAATGTGTCATGTTGCCTCTGTCAGATTTGGAAATTTAGCTTTAATAGTTACCGAGTTACTGATTTTTAAATATGGTATGTTGAAGAGCCCCTAGTGGCCAAAATCTACATGGAGATTCCGAGGTAAAATGTTTCACTATATTAGTAAAGAGGACCAACAGACCAATCACTCACAAGAAGAACAGCTAAGTCAATGCATTTTGTAATTCAAAAAATAGATAAAACCTCCTTTTTTGAATTTTTGTATGAAATATTCTAAAATCTTTAGGAAACTGGTTAGAAGCCTGGAAATGGCAGCAAAAGATGCACTGTAGTTGGGTTCATATGTCTATCAAAAAACATTCATACCCTAAGAGGGAAAGATTTTGAATTGTGACCATTTTTCCAAAAGTAGCGTTTTACAAAGCCCCATCTAAGCGTTGCAACTCCTGGTACTTGTTACATGTTATAGGTGGCGCTGTGGCATGGTTGGCAAATTTTATGCCTCCCCCCCAATTTCTGCATAGATGGACTGAGCAATTTCCCTTCTTTATGTTACTGTCATTTTTAAACAATTCAAACATTTTCAATTGCCTAATTATGAGATTCATCTCAGAATTGGGCACAATAGCTTGCTGGGCTGGGGGGGGGGGGTTCCCAGACTTGGAGCCACAGAATTCCTTGGTTACCTTTATGAATGAGGTCTAAATAATTATTCAAAGCAGTCAACATCATAAAACTTGTTCTACAGGTCCAGTTGCTAGGGAATCGCAAGGGAATTCCCGTTTATTGACATTTGAATTTTGAAAGCAGCAATCTAATTGGCTGATAAATAAAACCCCTGAATTCAACAATTCATAATTTTCCAATGTAATAATTTTTTGTAGAATTTTTCGCTTTGAGTGACAATCCATCTTCCCTGAAAATTTGATAAACGTACGTGTACCGTAACTCTACTAATATTGACATTATTATTAATATAACTATATTATTGGTAATAAAGTCGACCGAATCAATAATATAGATAGAGAGAATCAGACTTGGTGATGGAAAACGGAGCATATCTCAGCTTCTGTTCAACCAATCTTTATGATCTAAACGCTGTTGGAATCTGCATAAAAGACCCAATTATAAAAAATAAGCACAAATCGATTATCTGAAGTAAAAAATTTGAAAAAATGTAGCTAGATTATAGCACTAAGGTCAAAATTTAGCACCCTGAAAAGCTGTACGGATTGAACTGACGGCTCATCAATGGGAGGCCTCAGGACAGGATACACCTCCCGCTCCCTTTTCTTATTCCCATAATATCAGCTACCCCCCACTTTACCCCCTCTTTGCCCCCTGCTTCCCCCACTTGCCACCTGCTAGCCCCCACTTGCCCCGCTTGCACCCCACTCGCCCCCGCTTATCCCAGTCTTGTCCCACTTGCCTCCCACTAGCCCCCGCTAACCCTCACTTGCCTCCTGCTAGCCCCACTTACCCCCACTTGCCTCTCGCTTGCCCCTGCTTACCCCCACTTACCCCCTCTTGCCCTCCGCTTACCCCCACTTGCCCCACATAACCTCCTACATTCCCCCAATTACCCCATCTTTCCCCTCAGTTACCCCCCCAAATAACATTTTCTTATGTTTGTTTTACCCCGTAGGGTTGGGGGTGTATCCTGTCATGAGGCCTTTTTGGTAAAAAAAGTGCTATCTAGTTCCAAGTCTCGACAAAAAAAAAAAAAATTTGGTTGAGCCCGGTCCAGGCACTGTGACACATCTTTCACTCAGGGCATGAAATTCACACAAAAGTTATTCAAAGGCCTAAAATGGAATGAAAATTTGACCATCAAACCTCAATATTTCACAATTAAGAAAAGGATGGATTATTGGCTCTTTACGTCCGGTATTTGTGCACTTGGTAGCCTAATTAGAACAGGAGTAGGACACAGCAATGAGGCGACGGACGATTGACAGACCCGCCCAGCAATAGTCCGGTTGACCCTGCAAGAGCTGGTTTCGAACCCTGGACCCAGCGATTGGCATCCCCAGCATGCAAAAACTGAGCTAGCCCCCCCCCCTATCAAAACTAACATACCTTGAAGGTGACATTGTTGCGGCTGCCAAAAGAGATTAATTCTAAGTACAATGCAAGCTAAATGTCACGGATGCAAAGAAAGGAGGCAAAAAAAAAGTTTACATGGAATTACTTTGATTGAAAAAAGATGGTGAGTTGATTGCTGGTTACAAAGAGTGAACAGTGAGAGTAATTGGGGGGGGGGGGGTAACATAACACAGCAATACATGGAATTATCTTTTTGTTTCAAAAAAAAAAAAAAAAAAAAAAAATATAGAGTCCAACACTTTTTGCAAAAATTTTGCACGAAAACGCCTATATCTCATAAATTAGAAGAGATATCAGCATCTGGTTTTTGCCACTCCGATGACACTTTGTTTCTTCATCTTTTTGTGCCATAAATTTTGCAAATTTCTCAAAGAGCAATACATGCCAATGATGTAAAAAAGTTTTTTCACAAAAATTTTATTGGAAAAAGTTTTAAAGAAAACCCTTTGATATTCCATAAACCTGGTCCCAAAACAAAACGACTGGTTGAAAAAAAATATGGTTTGCGAAACTTGAACGATTCCCCAACTTATGCATTTTGCCACCCAAAAAATGTCAAAAATGAGGGGTAAAAAAATTTTAAACTTTCTTGGAATTTAAAATGTACCTGAACATGAAAGTTCATTACAAACGAAGCATAGCTGCACTTTTTCCACGCCGGTACTATAATCGACTGCGACGCTATGAGGAAAAGAGTGAAAAACGTGCTTTTCGCAATTTCTTCAATAACTTAAAAACCGCAACGGAGATTTTGACGAAAATTTGTCAGAAAAGACTTCAAATGTGTCATGTTGCCTCTGTCAGATTTGGAAATTTTAGCTTTAATAGTTACCGAGTTACTGATTTTTAAATATGGTATGTTGAAGAGCCCCTAGTGGCCAAAATCTACATGGAGATTCCGAGGTAAAATGTTTCACTATATTAGTAAAGAGGACCAACAGACCAATCACTCACAAGAAGAACAGCTAAGTCAATGCATTTTGTAATTCAAAAAATAGATAAAACCTCCTTTTTTGAATTTTTGTATGAAATATTCTAAAATCTTTAGGAAACTGGTTAGAAGCCTGGAAATGGCAGCAAAAGATGCACTGTAGTTGGGTTCATATGTCAATCAAAGAACATTCATACCCTAAGAGGGAAAGATTTTGAATTGTGACCATTTTTCCAAAAGTAGCGTTTTACAAAGCCCCATCTAAGCGTGCAACTCCTAGTACTTGTTACATGTTATAGGTGGCGCTGTGGCATGATTGGTAAATTTTATGCCTCCCCCCCAATTTCTGCATAGATGGACTGAGCAATTTCCCTTCTTTATGTTACTGTCATTTTTAAACAATTCAAACATTTTCAATTGCCTAATTATGAGATTCATCTCAGAATTGGGCACAATAGCTTGCTGGGCTGGGGGGGGGGGGGGTTCCCAGACTTGGAGCCACAGAATTCCTTGGTTACCTTTATGAATGAGGTCTAAATAATTATTCAAAGCAGTCAACATCATAAAACTTGTTCTACAGGTCCAGTTGCTAGGGAATCGCAAGGAATTCCCGTTTATTGACATTTGAATTTTGAAAGCAGCAATCTGATTGGCTGATAAATAAAACCCCTGAATTCAACAATTCATAATTTTCCAATGTAATAATTTTTTGTAGAATTTTTCGCTTTGAGTGACAATCCATCTTCCCTGAAAATTTGATAAACTACGTGTACCGTAACTCTACTAATATTGACATTATTATTAATATAACTATATTATTGGTAATAAAGTCGACCGAATCAATAATATAGATAGAGAGAATCAGACTTGGTGATGGAAAACGGAGCATATCTCAGCTTCTGTTCAACCAATCTTTATGATCTAAACGCTGTTGGAATCTGCATAAAAGACCCAATTAAAAAAAATAAGCACAAATCGATTATCTGAAGTAAAAAATTTGAAAAAATGTAGCTAGATTATAGCACTAAGGTCAAAATTTAGCACCCTGAAAAGCTGTACGGATTGAACTGACGGCTCATCAATGGGAGGCCTCAGGACAGGATACACCTCCCGCTCCCTTTTCTTATTCCCATAATATCAGCTACCCCCACTTTACCCCCTCTTTGCCCCCTGCTTCCCCCACTTGCCACCTGCTAGCCCCCACTTGCCCCCGCTTGCACCCCACTCGCCCCCGCTTATCCCAGTCTTGTCCCACTTGCCTCCCACTAGCCCCCGCTAACCCTCACTTGCCTCCTGCTAGCCCCACTTACCCCCACTTGCCTCTCGCTTGCCCCTGCTTACCCCCACTTACCCCCTCTTGCCCTCCGCTTACCCCCACTTGCCCCACATAACCTCCTACATTCCCCCAATTACCCCATCTTTCCCCTCAGTTACCCCAAATAACATTTTCTTATGTTAGTTTTACCCCGTAGGGTTGGGGGTGTATCCTGTCATGAGGCCTTTTTGGTAAAAAAAAGTGCTATCTAGTTCCAAGTCTCGACAAAAAAAAAAAAAAATTTGGTTGAGCCCGGTCCAGGCACTGTGACACATCTTTCACTCAGGGCATGAAATTCACACAAAAGTTATTCAAAGGCCTAAAATGGAATGAAAATTTGACCATCAAACCTCAATATTTCACAATTAAGAAAAGGATGGATTATTGGCGCTTTACGTCCGGTATTTGTGCACTTGGTAGCCTAATTAGAACAGGAGTAGGACACAGCAATGAGGCGACGGACGATTGACAGACCCGCCCAGCAATAGTCCGGTTGACCCTGCAAGAGCTGGTTTCGAACCCTGGACCCAGCGATTGGCATCCCCAGCATGCAAAAACAGAGCTAGCCCCCCCCCCATCAAAACTAACATACCTGAAGGTGACATTGTTGCGGCTGCCAAAAGAGATTAATTCTAAGTACAATGCAAGCTAAATGTCACGGATGCAAAGAAAGGAGGCAAAAAAAAAGTTTACATGGAATTACTTTGATTGAAAAAAGATGGTGAGTTGATTGCTGGTTACAAAGAGTGAACAGTGAGAGTAATTGGGGGGGGGGTAACATAACACAGCAATACATGGAATTATCTTTTTGTTTCCAATCTTTATGATCTAAACGTCGTTGGAATCTGCATAAAAGACCCAATTATAAAAAATAAGCACAAATTGGTTATCAGAATTAAAAAATTTGAAAAATTGTAGATAGATTATAGCACTTGGGTCAAAATTTAGCACCCTGAAAAGCTTTACGGATTGAACTGACGGCTCATCAATGGGAGGCCTCATGACAGGATACACCCCCCGCTCCCTTTTCTTATTCCCGTAATATCAGCTACCCCCCACTTTACCCCTCTTTGCCCCCTGCTTCCCCCCACTTGCCACCCGCTAGCCCCCACTTGCCCCAGCTTGCACCCCACTTGCCCCCGCTTATACCAGTCTTGTCCCACTTGCCTCCCACTAGCCCCCGCTAACCCCCACTTGCATCCCGCTAGCCCCCGCTAGCCCCCGCTAGCCCCCGCTAGCCCCCGCTAGTCCCCGCTAGCCCCCGCTAGCCCCCGCTAGCCCCGCTAGCCCCCGCTAGCCCACGCTAGCCCCCGCTAGCCCCCGCTGGATTATTGGCGCTTTACGTCCGGTATTTGTGCACTTGGTAGCCTAATTAGAACAGGAGAGGGACACAGTAATGAGGCGACAGACGATTGACAGACCCGCCCAGCAATAGTCCGGTTGACCCTGCAAGAGCTGGTTTCGAAACCGGGACCCAGCGATTGGCATCCCCAGCATGCAACCACTGAGCTAGCCCCCCCCCCCCCCCCATCAAAACTAATATACCTTGAAGGTGACATTGTTGCGGCTGCCAAAAGAGATTAATTCTAAGTACAATGCAAGCTAAATGTCACGGATGCAAAGAAAGGAGGCAAAAAAAAAGTTTACATGGAATTACTTTGATTGAAAAAAGATGGTGAGATGATTACTGGTTACAAAGAGTGAACAGTGAGAGTAATGAGGGGGGGTTGGTTACATAACACAGCAATAGATAGAATTATCTTTTTGTTTCCAAAAAAAAAAAAAAATAGAGTCCAACACTTTTTGCCAAAATTTTGCACGAAAATGCCAATATCTCATAAAATAGAAGAGATATCAGCATCTGGTTTTAACCACTCCCATGACACTTTACTTCTTCATCTTTTTGTGGCATAAATTTTGCTAATTTCTAAAAGAGCTATACATGCCAATGGTGTAAAAAGGTTTTTTCAAAAAAAATTTATTGGAAAAAGTTTTAAAGAAAATCCTTTGATATTGCATGAACCTGCTGCCAAAACAAAACGACTGGGTGAAAAAAAAATATGGTTGGTGAAACTTGAATGATTCCCCTACTTATGCATTCTGCAACCCAAAGAATGTCAAAAATGAGGGGTAAAAAAATTTTAAACTGCATTTGAAATTTAAAAACTACCTCAACATAAAAATTCATTACAAACGGAGCATAGCTGCACTTTTTCCACGTCGGTACTATAATCGACTGCGACGCTATGAGGAAAAGAGCGAAAAACGTGCATTTCGCAATTTCTTCAATAATCAAAAAACCGCAACGGGGATGTTGATGAAAATATGCAGAAAAGAATCAAAATGGGTGTTGTTGCCTCTATCAGATTTGGAAATTTTAGCTCTAACAATTACTGAGTTGCTGATTTTTAAATATGGTATGTCGAAGCGCCCCCTAGTGGCCAATATCTACATGGAGATTCCGAGGTAAAATTTTTCATTATATTAGTAAAGAGGACAAACAGAGCAATCATTCACAGGAAGAACAGCTAAATCAATCCATTTTGTAACTCAAGATATAGATAAAATCTCCTTTTTTCATTTTTTCTAAGAAATATTCTAACATCCTTGAGAAACTGGTTAGAAGCCTAGGAATGGCGGCAAAAGATGCACAGTAGTTGGGTTCATATGTCTATTAAAAAAAATTGATACCCTAAGAGGGAAAGATTTTGAATTGTGGCCAGTTTTCCAAAAGTAGCCTTTTACGAAGCTCCACCTTAGCGTGTAACACCTGGTACTTGTTGCAGTTTGATGTCCATGTACGCCCCCCCCCCCACCGATTTACCCACAATGCCCGCCTGATGTCCCCATTTGTGAATTCCCCCCCCCCCGCATCAGCGTACCACTCCCCCCCCCCAAAAAAATGCCATTATGTAGTTGAATATCTGTATTCCAAACGCTAAAAATGTAATGGTTTTGCATGTTATAGGTGGCGCTAGTGCATGTTCGGTGATGTTTACCCTATAATTTATGTAATAAGATGTTATCCTTGAACTACAAAAAAATTAATTACCCTTAAAAATGTAGTTTAAGTGCCCTTGTTTTTGAAAGTTGGACAAAATTTAGCATTTTTCCATTTTGTAGATGGCGCTGTGGTATGGTAGGTAATTTTTACCCCCCCCCCTAATTTCTGCATAGATGGACTAAGCGACTGCCCTTCTTTGTCTTAGTGTCTTTTTTGAAATTGTTCTCCGCATTCTAAAAGAGATAATCCTGGGTTTGTTTCACGATTCAGACATTTTCAATTGTTGTCTGTTGTGAGATTCATCTGAGAATTGGGCACAGTAGCTTGCTAAGGGGGGTTTCCCGGACTTAGAACTCCTTGGTTACCTTCATGAATAAGGTCTAAATAATTATTCACAGTAGTCAAAATCATAAAACTTGTTCTACAGGTCCAGTTGCTAGGGTATTGTAAGGGAATTCCCATTTATTGACATTTGAATTTTGAAAACAGCGATCTGATTGGTTGATAAATAAAACCCCTGAATGCTACAATTCAGGATTGTCCAAAGTAATAATTTTTAGTGGAATTTTTCGTTTTGAGTGACTATCCATCTTCCCTGAAAATTTGATTGACGTCCGTGTGACGTAACTCTAATAATATTGACATTATTATTAATATAACTATATTATTGGTAATTATTATTATTAACTTGGCCCTCTGTTGGTCAGCCACTGCAAAGTCAGTCTACTGCTTGCCTTCGAAGTGTCAACATGTTGTTGTGAGTGGTGAGTAGTGGGCCATAGCCTTCCAAAATGTTCACAGACAATCAGGCAGCTGTTCCTGATATCTCGACCCCAAGAATTTAATTGTCACTAAAGTCTATTGCGGAGGCTTCTCCTCCACCGGTTCAGAAACATCCAATTACCTATTCTTTACTGTGTAACATGTTTAGAATTACACCTCCAGGTTTGGATGGCCAAATGTATAGGGTGGCTTTAACTTTAGGGTTCTTTGCAGCTCTGCGAAGCCACGAGTATCTCTTACCGGAATCAGATTCAGGTTTGCCAAAGTTGTCATTGTCGCATGTCTCCTTTTTCAAGATGGATGGACTTAATTCTATGACGTTAAAAATACCAAAATCAAAAACTACACTTCACGGGTTTACTGTAGCAGTAGGTTGTTCTCTCACTGAAGTTTGTGCTGTATGTTGTATGAAAGAGTATCTGAAAAGTAGGTATGCACTTACTTCATGTAGTTTATCCGATTCACTTTTTGTTACTAGTCAAATGGTTCCTCTTACAAAATTAGAATTCAACAGTTATATAAAGAATTCAGTGTCAAAGGTCTTTATTCTGCGCACTCATTACGAGCGGGGGCCACTACCACGGCCGCCACACTTTCGCAGCCATTTCAGGATTGGAAGTTGCATGTACTGGGGAATCAGAGATCTGATACGTATAAACGTTACGTTAGAAATTTTGAAACACACATTGTGAAATTTTCTCAAAGGTTAGCAAATCAATCTGGGGCCAATTAAATTATTAAAACATAGGGCTCTTTTGCCCAGATTTGTAAAATTGATGATTTATGAATCGCAGTTGGGAACTGTGGCCCATGGTTGTTAATCTTTGAGGGAATAAAAGATTTTAAAATTACTTCCTGATCTCATTTATTCTTTGATCTCCTTGATTATTTAATAGTTGTTAGAAAAATTAATATATTTGAATTATAATTCTTGTAGCATGAAAATATTTACATTTTATGTCTCTTGAATTACTTGAATCTTTTGTTGAAATGCAACAGAATAATTCTGAAAAATATCTTTTCGTTCACTTGAAGAGAATGTTGAACATTGATACAAATATGCAGCAAATTGCTCCACTGAAAACATCGGAACTGAAGTGAAAGAACGTAAAACCATAGCTTCCTACTATTCATTCAAAAGCAATTTTTCTACTGATTTCACATATGTATATATTATTTATATTGATGAAGAATTGACCGAATAGAGATATCCCAACCGTGTATTCTAATAATAATTGGTAATTAAAATATTGAGAGTCTTTGAGGAATAGATAAATATCATAAGATCAAGCAACTATTCATCAAAAATACTTTCGAAACTCATTATAATGAATGAATCTTTCAAAATTTCTAAAGTATGTCCCATACAACCATGTCATTTATATTTCCTAGACGAAAAGGTTCTGCAGGTATGCCTGGTATAGAAAGCTAATTAATTTTGAAAAAAATCTACTTTTCATTTAAAACAGTCTAAATTAAATGTACTATGAATACGAAAGATTTGAACAGCATAATAAACAAAAAGACTGTTTTATGATATAACAAAGCTCACCATCTCTCCCATGCAAAATTTTAAAATCTTCAGAGTCAACCTCTTTTCACAGCCTGTGATGGCATTTTACCTATTAAAAATGCCTAATATTATTAATACACTTGATCAGTATATTTAGTTTTGTGTCAAAAAGTTACCAGACCTGTTAAAACCTGATAGCAATAGCCATCTAGGAGAGGAGTTATGGTTCGGACACTTTTCAGTACTGTATGCCGCGTTTTCTGAGTATCTAAAAAATCTGAAATGCAATGAATAGTGCGTGGGTCAAGGAAACTCAGCTGGGGATTATGGCTTTCCAAAACATTTACTGGCTAGGAATTCACCTTACAAATAGTTTCAACCGTTATGTTGCGACATTCAAATTGTGATGTTATAAAAGTTGCATTTATCAGATATTAAGTCAGTTAGAGGTGGTGAACAAATATTTTTATGATTAAAAGTAATGCGGAAGCAACGTTCATTTGCAGAACTGGGTTTCTTATTGTCATTTCTTCTTCACCTACTTGCTAAGAATGACAACACTTCTAAAAGTTGAATTTTGGCTTCATTTGTGTCATTCAGCAAAGTCATTGTTTCTGTGTCTAATTTTCAGTATCAGATGACCAAAATACCTCTGCCCTAAAGAGATTTACTGGTTGAATGATATAACATTCAACATTTATAAAAAATGTGGGCTTTTATTTTTTGTTTTCTTCCTTAGAAAATGTTGTTTTTGAATAAATCACGCCAAAATCATGCATTTTCAGCACTTTTTCATTAACGTTTTGTGTAATATCTTTTAAAAGTCTGAATCATCCGATTTGGCTGAAATTTGAAACGTATGTAGATTACAACATCACAAATAGATATCAATACTTAACTACTCTCAAAATCATATTGGGAAACCGTAGAAACCTACATTTTTTTGCTTAAAAAAAAAAGTCACAGGGTGCACCAGGCCATATGTGTATATAAGAGGATTTTAAGACATAGTCTCTCTTTTAGACATTTTTAAATGTAGGATCTACAAAAAAGGACAAAGCTAAAAAGGGAAAAACAATTTTTATATATATTTTTTCATCGACAAATGGATCAATAATGCTGTCCAAAAACTACTAACTCTACTGACATACCTGAAGATGTCAATCGATTTTGACATTTAAATTTCAGTTATATATATATTTAGGCAGGGAGCCAGACCTCAAAAAGTGCTTTATTTCAGGATTTGGCTCACCCCGAGAGAGGACCACATAAGTTACATACCGTTTTAATCCCTGAATTCAGTAGTTTTAGAAACTTTCGGTTTCAGTGAAAAATCAGTTGAGAGTTTTTTGTAATTTGGTTAGCATGGCAACCAAGTCAGAAAATTATTTGATTAATAGAAAATGAATAAAATGCTCTCATATGGAGTGTTTTTCTTAGATAAGCGTAATTTTTCTTTTGAAATACATTTTATGGAAAGGCAACTTTTAATTGGTCACATGACCTTGGGGTAAAAGGTCACATGACCAGCAGAGGAGGGAGTTAAAGAGGCAAAACTAGCAATTTTTAAGCCATACAGACTTAGAAGTTTTCCCTGGACAATGCAGTTCAATGACATATTGTCAAATTATTGATATATGAGAGATGTAATGTCATGCTTTCAAAAAATATGCCTTTTGGCATAACTGCTACAATGGTAACAACAATTTTTATCTTCAAAATAGCAGCCGCATTTACAGATTTAATTTCATTAAAATTATTTATCTGGTTTATATTTGTTCTTTTACAGTTGGGAGTGAAATTTAAAATGTTGATTTATTAAGTATTGTAGGAGCTTAGATTTTGTATGATTTTTATTGGGGTAAACGGTCACATGACCAGTAGGGGAGGGGTCAAATGGCTAAAACGGGCAGTTTTTCAGCAATATGGACACTATAAATAGCCACTGGACAACACAGTTTAATGACACAGCTGGGTGGTGTAGTGGTTAAGGTTCCCGCCTGCTCCGCTGAAGGTCTTTGCCTGCATGGGTTCGACTCCCGGTTGGGGAACCCGAAATTTTCAGTGCACCTTTATGAGCAAAATCCCAGCTGGATGTCGTTCGGATGAGACGTTAAATTGGCGGCCCCTTGTATCAGTGTCTGTGCTGGGCAAGTAAAAGATCCCTCACATGGGGTAAATGTGTAACATGTTGACGACTCCTGCTCTCTCTCTCATCTCATCAATCAACCCTCGTGAGAGCCCAGAACTGGGCTTAGAGGGCTGCACTTACCATATCTATCTATCTATCTATGGTCAAGGCATTGACATTTGATTGCCCTAATGTCATGCTTTCAAGAAATATATCATATGGTATTACTGTTACCATGGTAACAGAAATGTTTATCTTCAAAATAACTATCGTTCAAGTTTCGCAAACCATATTTTTTTTCACCCAGTCGTTTTGTTCTGGGACCAGGTTTATGCAATATCAAAGGGTTTTCTTCAAAACTTTTTCCAATAAATTTTTTTTGAAAAAACTTTTTTAGGTCATTGGCATGTATTGCTCTTTTTTTTTTGAGAAATTTGCAAAATTTATGGCACAAAAAGATGAAGAAACAAAGTGTCATAGGAGTGGTTAAAAGCAGATGCTGATATCTCTTCTACTTTATGAGATATAGGCGTTTTCGCACAAAATTTTTGCTAAAAGTTTTTTTTTTTTTTTTGAAACAAAAAGATAATTCCATGTATTGCTGTGTTATGTTACCCCCCCCCCCAATTACTCTCACTGTTCACTCTTTGTAACCAGCAATCATCTCACCATCTTTTTTCAATCAAAGTAATTCCATGTAAACTCTTTGTTTGCCTCCTTTCTTTGCATCCGTGACATTTAGCTTGCATTGTACTTAGAATTAATCTCTTTTGGCAGCCGCACCAATGTCTTACTCCTGTTCTAATTAGGCTACCAAGTGCACAAATACCGGACGTAAAGCGCCAATTATCCATCCTTTTCTTAATTGTGAATTATTGAGGTTTGATGGTCAAATTTTCATTCCATTTTAGGCCTTGGAATAACTTTTGTGTGAATTTCATTCCCTGAGTGACAGATGTGTCACTGTGCCTGGACCGGGCTCAACCAAATTTTTTATTTTTTTTTGTCGAGACTTGGAACTAGATAGCACTTTTTTAAAACCAAAAAGTCCCACTGATGAGCTGTCAGTTCAATCCGTAAAGCTTTTCAGGGTGCTAAATTATGACCTTAGTGCTATAATCTAGCTACAATTTTTCAAATATTTTACTTCAGATAATCGATTTGTGCTTATTTTGTATAATTGGGTCTTTTATGCAGATTCCAACCGCGTTTAGATCATAAAGATTGGTTGAACAGAAGCTGAGATATGCTCCGTTTTCCATCACCAAGTCTGATTCTCTCTATATATATTATTGATTCGGTCGACTTTATTATTATTACCAATAATATAGTTATATTAATAGTAATTGCAATAATAAAGGGTGATGCACTGTGTTTATCTTCACAAAATTATCAGGGAAGATGGATTGGTGCTCAAAGACAAAAATTCTACAAAAAATTATTACATTGGACAATTATGAATTGTTGTATTCAGGGGTTTTATTTATCAGCCAATCAGATTGCTGCTTTCAAAATTCAAATATCAATAAACGGGAATTCCCTTGTGATTCCCTAGCAACTGGACCTTTAGAACAAGTTTTATGATGTTGACTGCTTTGAATATTTATTTAGACCTTATTCATAAAGGTAACCAAGGAATTCTGTAGCTCCAAGTCTGGGAAACCCCCCCCCCCCCAGTCCAGCAAGCTATTGTGCCCAATTCTGAGATGACTCTCATAATTAGGCAATTGAAAACGTTTGAGTTGTTTAAAAATGACAGTAACATAAAGAACAGAAATTGCTCAGTCCATCTATGCAGAAATTGGGGGGGGGGGGTGGAGGCATAAAATTTAACAACCATGCCACAGCGCCACCTATAACATGTAACAAGTACCAGGAGTTGCACGCTTAGATGGGGCTTTTGTAGAACGCTACTTTTGGAAAAATGGTCACAATTCAAAATCTTTCCCTCTTATGGTATACATTTTTTTTTATAGACATATGAACCCAACTACAATGCATCTTTTGCTGCCATTTCCAGGCTTCTAACCAGTTTCCTAAAGATGTTAGAATATTTCATAGAAAATTTTAAAAAGGAGGTTTTATCTATTTTTTTAATTACAAAATGCATTGACTTAGCTGTTCTTCTTGTGAGTGATTGGTCTATTGGTCCTCTTTACTAATGTAGTGAAACATTTTACCTCGGAGTCTCCATGTAGATTTTGGCCACTAGTGGGCTCTTCAACATACCGTATTTAAAAATCAGTAACTCGGTAACTACTAAAGCTAAAATTTCCAAATCTGACAGAGGCAACATGACACATTTGAAGTCTTTTCTGACAAATTTTCGTCAAAATCCCCGTTGCGGTTTTTAAGTTATTGAAGAAATTGCGAAATGCACGTTTTTCACTCTTTTCCTCATAGCGTCGCAGTCGATTATAGTCACTGGGGGCTACCGGAAGTGCGATGATGAGGGTAACTGCAGTTTCCCTCATCCTATCGGCAGCCATTTCAGTGCCCACTAGAAATGTTTGCAGGCGATTTTTGAGGATTTTGGACCATTTTATAGAGAAACGAGCAAACAGGCACCTAGCAAAAAGTGTAGAAAGCTGTAGATGAGTGGTAAATCTGCTCATATCTTGCTAGATTTTGTGTAATCTTAGAAATAAATGTATCTCCGAGATGAGGGTAACTGCATTGGAAGATGAGGGTAACTGAGTTGTAAACAAAACTAATGATGAGGGTAACTGTTCAAAACACTATTTTAAAACAGAAAAGTTTACTCTAATGTAGTGGCTCTAGTAAGGGAATTTGCATGGCCAACCAAAACTGAAGTTTTTGCAACATAATGCAGGTCTACTTAGACCCAGGGACGGACTGGTGGCATGTTGGGTCCCTTGGCAAAATCAGTCAATGGGCCCTTATGTTCCTACCGTCGGCGTTATTTCCAATTAAAAATTTAAATACTACAGGCCTATATTTGCAAATTATTAATTTATGAGGTGAAATTTTGCTTTCTTTATTTTAATTTTGTGACATGTTACATTGGCCCCCCTGAGTGGGTGGGCCCGTGGCAGTTGCCACTTTGCCACATAGGCCAGTCCGCCCCTGCTTAGACCCATAAGTTGCAGCAAATAGCCCCAATGACAATTAAGTTTTAGCCTGTTGAGGCCGCCACTGAATTTATAATGAAGCATTGACTAACCAGTGACTTCAGTTTTAGACGACTAGCCGCCACTTTTGAAGCAGTGTCTGAGTCTCTAATTACACTGAAAGTAATTGAGCGTGTCAAGCAATCCAGTATAGCAACCAAGACTTCACTAATTGCCCTTGTAGCATCTTGGTGCTTTACACTTGAGGTATCAGTCAATTGCAATCCACATCTTTTCTTCTGAGTATATATCCTTATTCATGATTGGATGAACACCCTTAATGGCAATGCAATCATTGAAGGATGAAGTCCACTCAATTCAAACTTAGAATTATGTCATAGTTAATAGAGGTCAGGATTTTGGAGTGACAAGCTCAAAATGCTAGTGCTTCCTGCTCAGTTGTTCTCTCTGAACTTAGTAGCTACAGCCAAAGAAATACGAGTTCTTACTTTTTACCACCAGGATCCAGAGACATGCATCAGCGATGTCACTGCAGGATAATGCATGTCATATCTTCGAAATTGAAATGACTTGTTAGTTTGTGACATCACTGATTATGACTCATCCATTCAGTGATATATGCTTTCCTATACATGTAACTAAGCATGTTAAGTGTAAGAAAAGACTCAATTGCATGATAAATAAAGGGATATTTTTCACTTCATGCACATAATTAGGTGTGATAATCATTTGTCTTTCCTGGGAGTCTGTAAAATACACAACCTTAAACCAATGCTGGAAGGCAGCACTTGGTGTAACAAGAGTAGGGGTTCACATGCCCCCCAAGGATCCATCACCAGTGGCGTAACTGGGGGGTCTCGAGCGGGGGGGGGCACGCAATTCTCTGGGGGGCACCCTCTATACTAACTGTATATTTTTGCCAGAGTTGGAAAGTTGATATGGGGGCAACTGGGGGCACAGGTCCAACACGGGGGGGGGGGGGGGAGTGCCCCCCCATAGGGACGCCACTGTCCATCACTGAATTTCAGTGTCCCTTGCAGATGCCTTTGGTGCAGGGCTTTGGAGTCAGATTCGAGTCGAGGTCGTGGATTCAAAGGTTTTGGTTGGAGTCAGAGTCAGAGTTGAACTTTGGTTTTTAGGAGGAGTCAAAAGTTAATCTGGTGATTCTCAACTCCTATCAATTATTTAAATATTTGACAAAAAGACACATTATATATATATATATCACTATAAAGTCGTATGACTTGTATTAAATGTTTAAAAACCAATCACTCAAACTTCTTGAACTGAGCACTATTAATGCATAAATCCAACGAAAACATTGTGGAATTGAATTATTTTCACTGCAAACCACATGTAACTTTTGTTCAAATAATGCATAAAAGAGGAGTCGGGAGTCGGACTCGAAATTCATGAGACCTAAGGAGTCAGAGTCAGATTTCAGAATGGCAATGGAGTCGGAAGTCAGAATCGGTTTAGGCCTACTGGCTACCCGAGTCTGAAGCCCTGGTGGATTGAACATCTGCCCACATTCTAGTACCTGACTGCTGATTATATTTGAACAATGTTACATTCACATTACAGCCAATGTCATAAGGACTGATTTTTTTTAAATGATACGAACAAGCTTTTTGTTCATTTTTGTAAATAATTCATTTCCTTATTTTTCACAGGTTGTGCATGTCCTTTGAAGCTCTCCTTGTACAAAATTTTAAAATGTTTATTTCTGTAATAATACTAATTGATGACACATTATTATGCAAGCTTCTCAGAGCCTTCTTCCCAATACTTAAAGGCACTGTAATTACAGTTACCCTCATCTCCCTCTTCAGTTACCCTCATCAATGTGTTTGGGAGATGAGCAGTTACCCTCAGCATTTTTCACGGATATTTTGCCAAAATTTGAATCCCTGGATGTGTCTACAGCTTCTATCTCAACACAGATCCATGCTTCAAAGTTCAATCAATCCTGTGTACTCAACAAACAGCTTGGAATGTGTCTAAAATCCTCAAAAATTGCCTGCAAACATTTTTAGTGGGCACTGAAATGGCTGCCGATAGGATGAGGGTAACTACAGTTACCCTTATTCATAAAGGTAACCAAGGAATTCTATGGATCCAAGTCTGGGAAACCCCCCCCCCCCCAAAGCAAGCTATTGTGCCCAATTCTGAACACAACAGACAACAATTGAAATTGTTTACAAAAGACAGTAACGAAACCAAGGGAAATTGCTCAGTCCACCTATGCAGAAATTGGGGGGGGGGGGGGTAAAATTTACAAACCATGCCACAGTGCCACCTATAAGATGCAACAAGTACCAGGAGTTGCACGCTTAGATGGGGCTTTGTAAAATGCTACTTTTGGAAAAATGGCCACAATTCAAAATCTTTCCCTCTTAGGGTATGAATTTTTTTTGATAGACATATGAACCCAACTGCAATGCATCTTTTGCCACCATTTCCAGGCTTCTAACCAGTTTCACAAGGATGTTAGAATATTTCATAGAAAAATTAAAAAAAAGGGGTTTTATCTATTTTTTGCATTACAAAATGCATTGACTTGGCTGTTCTTCTTGTGAGTGATTGCTCTATTGGTCCTCTTTACTTATGTAGCAAAACATTTTACCCCGGAATCTCCATGTCGATTTTGGCCACTAGGGGGCTCTTCAACATACCATATTTAAAAATCAGTAACTCGGTAACTATTAAAGCTAAAATTTCCGAATCTGACAGAATCAACATGACACATTTGAAGTATTTTCTGACAAATTTTCGTCAAAATCCCCACTTCGGTTTTTAAATTATTGAAGAAATTGCGAAATGCACGTTTTTCACTCTTTTCCTCATAGCGTCGCAGTCGATTATAGTCCCGGTGCGGAAGAAGTGCAGCTATGCTCAGTTTGTAATGAACTTTTATGTTCAGGTAGTTTTTAAATTCCAAATAAAGTTTAAAATTTTTTTACCCCTCATTTTTGACATTTTTTGGGTGGCAAAATGCATAAGTAGGGGAATCGTTCAAGTTTCGCAAACCATATTTTTTTTCACCCAGTCGTTTTGTTCTGGGACCAGGTTTATGCAATATCAAAGGGTTTTCTTCAAAACTTTTTCCAATAAATTTTTTTTGAAAAAACTTTTTTAAGTCATTGGCATGTATTGCTCTTTGAGAAATTTGCAAAATTTATGGCACAAAAAGATGAAGAAACAAAGTGTCATATGAGTGGTTAAAACCAGATGCTGATATCTCTTCTACTTTATGAGATATTTGTGTTTTCGAGCAAAATTTTAGCAAAAAGTTTTGGACTTTATTTTTTTTAATTTTTTTATTTTTGAAACCAAAAGATTATTCCATATATTGCTGTGTTATGTAACCCCCCCCCCCCAATTACTCTCACTGTTTACTCTTTGTAACCAGCAATCAACTCACCATCTTTTTTCAATCAAAGTAATTCCATGTAAACTTTTTTTTTGCCTCCTTTCTTTGCATCCGTGACATTTAGCTTGCATTGTACTTAGAATTAATCTCTTTTGGCAGCCGCACCAATGTCACCTTCAAGGTATGTTAGTTTTGATGGGGGTGGGGGGGGGCTAGCTCAGTGGTTGCATGCTGGGGATGCCAATCGCTGGGTCCCGGGTTCGAAACCAGCTCTTGCAGGGTCAACCGGACTATTGCTGGACAGGTCTGTCCATCGTCCGTCGCCTCATTGCTGTGTCCTACTCCTGTTCTAATTAGGCTACCAAGTGTACAAATACCGGACGTAAAGCACCAATAATCCATCCATTTCTTAATTGGAAATTATTGAGGTTTGATGGTCAAATTTTCTTTCCATTTTAGGCCTTTGAATAACTTTTGTGTGAATTTCATGCCCTGAGTGAAAGATGTGTCACAGTGCCTGGACCGGGCTCAACCAATTTTTTTTTTTTTTTTTTTTTTGTCGAGACTTGGAACTAGATAGCACTTTTTTTTAGCCAAAATCCCATTGATGAGCTGTCAGTTCAATCCGTAAAGCTTTTCAGGGTGCTAAATTTTGACCTTAGTGCTATAATCTAGCTACAATTTTTCAAATATTTTACTTCAGATAATCGATTTGTGCTTACTTTGTATAATTGGGTCTTTTATGCAGATTCCAACACGGCGTTTAGATCATAAAGATTGGTTGAACAGAAGCTGAGATATGCTCCGTTTTCCATCACCAAGTCTGATTCTCTCTATCTATATTATTGATTCGGTCGACTTTATTACCGATAATATAGTTATATTAATAATAATTGCAATAATAAAGGGTGATGCACCCTGTGTATCTTCACGAAATTCACAGGGAAGATGGAGTGGTGCTCAAAGACAAAAATTCCACCCATTATTATTACTTTCGACAATTATGAATTGTTGCATTCAGGGTTTTTATTTATCAGCCAATGAGATTGCTGCTTTCAAAATTCAAATCATAATAAATGGGAATTCCCTTGCAATACCCTAGCAACTGGACCTGAAGAATACATTTTATGATGTTGACTGCTTTGAATAATTATTTAGACCTTATTCATAAAGGTAACCAAGGAATTCTATGGATCCAATTCTGGGAAACCCCCCCCCCCCCAAAGCAAGCTATTGTGCCCAATTCTGAGATTAATCTCATAATTACGCACAACAGACAACAATTGAAATTGTTTACAAAAGACAGTAACGAAACCAAGGGAAATTGCTCAGTCCACCTATGCAGAAATTGGGGGGGGGGAAAAAAATTTACAAACCATGCCACAGCGCCACCTATAAGATACAACAAGTACCAGGAGTTGCACGCTTAGATGGGGCTTTGTAAAATGCTACTTTTGGAAAAATGGCCACACTTCAAAATCTTTCCCTCTTAGGGTATGAATTTTTTTTGATAGACATATGAACCCAACTGCAATGCATCTTTTGCCATCATTTTCAGGCTTCTAACCAGTTTCACAAGGATGTTAGAATATTTCATAGAAAAATTAAAAAAAAGGGGTTTTATCTATTTTTTGAATTACAAAATGCATTGACTTGGCTGTTCTTCTTGTGAGTGATTGCTCTATTGGTCCTCTTTACTTATGTAGTGAAACATTTTACCCCGGAATCTCCATGTCGATTTTGGCCACTAGGGGGCTCTTCAACATACCATATTTAAAAATCAGTAACTCGGTAACTATTAAAGCTAAAATTTCCAAATCTGACTGAATCAACATGACACATTTGAAGTATTTTCTGACAAATTTTCGTCAAAATCCCCGCTGCGGTTTTTAAATTATTGAAGAAATTGCGAAATGCACATTTTTCACTCTTTTCCTCGTAGCGTCGCAGTCGATTATAGTCCGGGCGCGGAAGAAGTGCAGCTATGCTCAGTTTGTAATGAACTTTTATGTTCAGGTAGTTTTTAAATTCCAAATAAAGTTTAAAATTTTTTTACCCCTCATTTTTGACATTTTTTGGGTGGCAAAATGCATAAGTAGGGGAATCGTTCAAGCTTCGCAAACCATTTTTTTTTTCACCCGGTCGTTTTGTTTTGGGACCAGGCTCATGCAATATCAAAGAGCTTTCTTCAAAACTTTTTCCAATAAAATTTTTTTGAAAAAACTTTTTTACATCATTGGCATGTATTGTTCTTTGAGAAATTTGCTAAATTTATGGCACAAAAACATGAAGAAACAAAGTGTCATAGGAGTGGTAAAAACCAGATGCTGATATCTCTTCTATTTTATGCGATATTGGTGTTTTCGTGCAAAATTTTTGCAAAAAGTGTTGGACTCTATTTCTTTTTTTCTTTTTTTTTTTTTAAACAAAAAGATAATTCTATCTATTGCTGTGTTATGTAACCCCCCCCCCATTACTCTCACTGTTCACTCTTTGTAACCAGTAATCATCTCACTATCTTTTTCTTCCATGTAAACTTTTTTTGTGCCTCCTTTCTTTGCATCTGTGACATTTAGCTTGCATTGTACTTGGAATTAATCTATCTTGGCAGCCGCAACAATGTCGCCATCAAGATATGTTGGTTTTGAGCGGGGGGGGGGGGCAGCTAGCTCAGTGGTTGCATGCGGGGGATGCCAATCGCTGCGTCCCGGGTTCGAAACCAGCTCTTGCAGGGTCAACCGGACTATTGCTGGGCGGGTCTGTCAATCATCCGTCGCCTCATTGCCGTGTCCTACTCCTGTTCTAATTAGGCTAACAAGTGCACAAATACCGGACGTAAAGCGCCAATCATCCATCCATTTCTTAATTGTGAATTTTTGAGGTTCGATGGTCAAATTTTCATTCCATTTTAGGCCTTTGAATAACTTTTTTGTGAATTTCATGCCCTGATTGAAAGATGTGTCACAGTGCCTGGAGCGGGCCCAACCAAATTTTTTTTTTTGTCGAGACTTGAACTACATAGCACTCTTTTTTTTTTTTACTAAAAAGGCCTCATGACAGGATACACCCCCAACCCTATGGGGTAACACTAACATAAGAAAATGTTATTTGGGGGTAATTGAGGGGAAAGATGGGGTAATTGGGGGAAAGTAGGAGGTTATGTGGGGCAAGTGGGGGCAAGCGGGGTAAGTGGGGGTAAGCGGGGGCTAGCAAGAGGCAAGTGGGGGTAAGTGGGGGTAAGTGGGGGCAAGTGGGGGGTAAACTTGGGCTAGCGGGAAGCAAATGGGGGCAAAACTGGGGTAAGCAGGGGCAAGTGGGGTGCAAGCGGGGGCCTGTGGGGGCTAGCGGGAGGCAAGTGGGGGGAAAAGGGGGGAAGCAGGGGGCAAAAAGGGGGTAAAGTGGAGGGTAGCTGATATTATGTGAATAAGAAAAGGGAGCGGGGGGTGTATCCTGTTGTGAGGCCTAATAAGAACTTCCCCACGGGAAGTTCTTAATAATAAAAGGTAATCGAAGAATATCAATATAATAGCTGTCTTAACCGTTTCTTTGTTTAGATTCTTTTGAAGTTTTGAAATATTTCTCAAATTGTAGAAAGCATTTCTTCACATCTTGTTGATTTGTCTTTCCATTGTCATATTTTTGTCGAATAGCACTCTGAGATTTCTGACATGATCAGTAGTTCTGATTTCAACATTGTCAACATTGATTGATGACACTTGCAGTTTCTTCAACTGACCAGGAGCACCAATCAGAAGAAGTTCAGTTTTGTCACCATTATTGCACAACTTGTTATTGTGCAAGAAGTCCCTTGTTTCTTCTATACATTTTTCCATTTTCAGCACCGCCTGCTGTTCATTCAGAAAGGTTGGCTTGAAAGAAAGAATAAGTTGTTCATCATCCACAACTTTTGATCATTCACTTGATTTGATTGTGCCACCTCACTGGAGCGATGTACGAGTTGAACAAAATTGGACCAAGTTTTGAACCTTGTGGCGCCCCATACTTGAGTGGAAGTTTGCTTGATGTTGTGTCATTTATCGTAACAGATTAGAATAAAGAACAAGGGGCAAAATTTGGATATAACTCTAAAACTACTATTAAATGCTGTCAATATGTTCCTTATTACTCTGATATGTGACATTAGTTGACCTTATAGTCCTCTCATTCTTTGATGTTGTCACTCATGACTACTCAATTGATATCTTATATAGCTTATTAAGGTTTGTGAACATTTATTTTAGTAGAAACATTTTAATTTGGGGTTATGAATGACAGAAAACGACTGAAAAGCCAAAATGATCACTTAAAATTCACAAATTTGGTTATTTTGACAACAAATTCAGGGTAGAACCAACTCCCAATAAGTGTATTCTCGGTTTTTTACATGATCTCAGAGTGTTCTGTCCAAAATAGAACGATCACCAGGGTGGAGATTTTGATTTAAGTGTCAAACTAATGTTGAAATTCAGTCAAAATGCTTGAAGTCTGATATTAAATGACCTAATACTCTTATGTAGTCATTCATAAGTTATGAGTCATAACTACCCAACTGATTTTTTGTGTAGCTTATAAAGGTTTATGAACATTTATTTTGGGGTAGAACTTGGTGAATCTGGAGTTATAATGGACAGAAATTACTGAAAAGCCAGTAACACCTAATATCCATGACCATAAATTTGATTATTTTGTTTATTTTGTTGGTGATATCGGGGTGAAAATGGCTATCCATTAATATATAATGCATTTCTTAGATTATTTTAGAGTGTTATTTACAAACAGTAAACACCATAATGGAAAATAAAACTTCAAATGTTAAAATAAATTAATGACATTAAAAGGCTTTGCGTCAAGTGAAGATGAAAAAAGAGGAGTAAAAAATGTAATCCTATGTCATACCATTGGCACAACTCACCCCAGTCAAAATGGCACAACATGCCCCAAATAGATTTTCTCTATAAAACTTCAAATGTCAAAATAAATTAATGACATTAAAAGGCTATCGAAACAATGGAAGTCTTAACCAAACATGTATGTACTATTTTATGCAAAAATTTAAAATGCTGCAAAAAGTAGAATTTTGTATTGTTTAGAGGGGTGATTTAACGCTTTTAAAACATGTTTCTTTCAGTGTGAGTTATTCCACAACATGTTTAGGCTTTGCGTCAAGTGAAGATGAAAAAAGAGGAGTAAAAAATGTAATCCTATGTCATACCATTGGCACAACTCACCCCAGTCAAAATGGCACAACATGCCCAAAATAGATTTTCTCTATGAAACTGGTTGTCAAAAATGAACAAACAACCCAAGATGAAATCTAACAACACCAATGTCTAGATGTACCTCTTAACTCTATCCTACCAGAGGGACATCATCTTAATACAAATACCAAATGACTTAGAAACTAGAATGTCAGTTCTCGGAACTTCAAGTTTTCAGCAGCAACATTGAATTTATTAGTGTAACTTTTCATACCGTTATATTTGGTAGTTTCTTTCTTGGTGCTTAATGATGTTGACCAAGTGGGTATATATGGTTGGCATTGCCTACTTTACCCAGTTCTTCATTTCACCCCAACAGTGGGTGGCGTAACTTACACTTTGGCACAACTTACCCCGTTCTCCCCAATGTAAATTTTTTTTCTTCTTTCTTTTGTCTTTTTATTTCTCTCCTTTTATCCTACTTCTTTTTCTGCATATATAAATATGTAGGTGGCAATGCCATAGATTCGCGGAGCTCAAATTAACTGTTCTTATTTTGAAACAATATTATAGTATTCAAATATTGACTGATTTCGAGGGCATTAGTCAAATATATTTCCCTCCAGGGTGTGTAAGTGAAAACTATTTCACGAGGCTGAAGGCCGAGGGAAATAAGTTCTCCTTTCACACAGGAGAGTAGATAAGCAGACGCATAGCCTACATTGCACTGTTATTACTAGTTTTGTTGAGTTTTTTCTGGTCTTTACTAATTAATGCCCTAATCTTATTATTTTCCTGCACTATTGCAAATGTATGGAAAAATTTTGAAAAAAAACATTTAGTGAAAAAAGATTTTAGAAAAAACAAATTTCGGAAAAAAAAATTTTGGAAAAACAAAGTGTGAAAAAAAAAAGTTGGGAAAAAAAAATTGGAAAAAAAAAATTTCTGAAAAAAAATTGTTTTCAGAAAAAAAATTTTGGAGGGCAATAGTCCTGGTCAATATACTAAAATAATGACTGACATGTGACCAGCTCTCAGCCAATGACAGCTCTGCTTTCATGGTCCAGGTATAATAATGATAAACAAGAACACAATCAGTTGGGCCTAAATTAATTGATGCTATTTAAGTACAGTAATAGATTTTAAACTTCACACCTCAAATAAACTTCACACATCACTGCTCACTAGCAGGCTGCTGATAGTTCAGTCATTTTCCCTGGGTGTGGCACTGCAAGCATGATGTTACACCGGTGGCGACACCTGTCAGCAAAATAACCTTTTTTCATGCAGACAACATAAATGAGCATAAAAATGAAGTTTTCAAAACAGAATAGGATAGTTAAGAACCAAATGGAATTTTTCAGACACTCCTGCAGTATTGCAAGAGAAATTCAGGGATGTTTACTTTTACCGAAACTTACTGTTTAATCAGGGACCAACTCCACGGCAGGTGAAGGCTGTCCTTCATTCTCACTCCACTGACAGATTCAAAATTTATTATGAGCTGTTGTTAAGCTAAGTTCGCTTACGCAACGGATGGCTTTGCCGCCCGTCGCTCCGCGAATATTATTGAGTTAACCATTGTGTTTATAAGACTCCTGAATGTAATGGTCTAATTAATTAATGTATGAAAATTTGAATGGTAGCCCCTCGATAGCGGCTCCAGGGAGCCTTAGAGTGGTCTCCAATGTTATTATTAAATGCAAATGATAAGAGAAATAAATTAATATGAATCTTGAATCTTGAATCTTAAACCTGAATCGACATTCAAAAATTGCTCAAACTCAAGTGGTCACGGGCTCTATGGTGTGGTCCTCTACTAATCTTTTGTGGATGGAATTGCATTTTCCTTTTTTAGTGATTCAAGGTCACAGTGCATTTTTTAACATAGTAACTGGGAGACCATTTGGTCTCCCAGTGGACAGATTTGGTCTCCCAGTCATTGACAAATTGGCATCACTGGGAGACCAATTTTTTCCAGAGACTACCAGCAATTTCCATTTTGGTTGTCTTAATTTGTAGTTCTTGGATGAATTTGAAACCAAGGCTACTTGTTCTCATAATCAAATATATTCTTTACCATCTTTACAACATATTTTTTCTTGTGTCATCTTTCTGATTTCCAACTTTTAAACATTTTTGTCAAACTCGTCATGGTGACAGTTGGTGAGACACCTAAATTAGCAGCCAAATTTACCATTCAAACACTCTTTAGCGAGCAAGTAATTACACAAATATATTCGAATGGATCTAGAGGTGTACTGATGATCTATAAATACCGCGCATCATGACGCGACAAAGTTTGTTCGGTCTCCCAGTTGAAAATCCTTAAAAAATGCTCTGTTCAAGGATGTCAGGTGCCTATTAGTTTCCCCAGCAAAGGACAGTGGATACAACCCCCCTCCATTTAATGTCCCATGGGCTCGGACTAAAGTGAGTTTGAACCCACACCCTCAGAGCCATTGTTTGTCAAACAAGCACTCTTAACCATTAGGCCTTTTCTTTCATTCACAGTTCACATTCCATGCCTCACACATGTATGGATCCAGAAGAACAGGTTCTTCTTGATTGGGAACGAGTACAAAACGCCAGGTAATATGCATTCTTATGTTCTAACTCACTTCACGATTATTCAATTCCTTGAATATTTGAAATTCATAATAAACATCATGAAGACCCGTCTGTCTCGAATATCTTTATGCAAATTATCTAGTTCACTGTGAAAAACCTCCTTCATCATCCCATGAGCACTTTTATTTATGTTAACTTTCCAAAATATGAAGTCATCTTCATTTATAAACCAACTAAAACTGGGTAACAGTAACTCCCCACCTTCAGCGGCTGACTGGCGGCATTTCAGGGCCCGTGGCATAATAAGTCAATGGGCCCCTATCATCTGTGATATTTAAAAATTGAAAAGCAAAATAATAGAGTAAACGAGGGTAAATCCACTTGTGGCCAAAACTGGTTTTCCAGGAGAATGGAAATGGATACAAAAATAAAAATTGGCCTTTTGGAAGGGGCTTATTCCCTACTATCAAATATTCAAATAATTTTTGCTGAAACCATGACAACAAAAATTGAAGGTTTGGGCACCTAAATCCGTAAATCCGTCCAGCAAGGATGGTAAATCTGTCCACAGGGCATTATTCAGCACACACTTATCATTTCTTGCAATTTTTTAAAGTTTTGCAAAACATTAACTTCCACAAAGGATTTTTTGCCGATTTGAGAAATATTGATTACGCTTATAATAGAAGAATCAAAGTGTAGGGGTTAAGTTGACTATCAATAATTTCAATTAACTGCTTTAATTACAATTGTAGAACCATTTTAACCAATAAATTTGTTTAATTGCTCAATTCTAATTTATGTAATCATTAACATGCCATTTGTACAGTTTGTCTCATCAAGCATTTGAACTGAAATTTAGCACTGATCCAACAGTCTGTATAAAACCAATGCACAGATATATCTGTGGTTTTATTGATCTCAGTTATGTAACATCAATTATTTAGTGCAATCTGTCTATCTATCTATCTATCTATCTATCTATCTATCTATCTATTTATCTATCTATCTATCTCTGTATCTATCTATCTAATCTTATCTATACTCTATAGATCTGATCTTATCTATCTAATCTTATCTATCTGCCCATTTGCCCAGTTCTTTAAAAAGATATGTTGGCCTTCTGCATGGAATGTTGAAGATAATGCAGTAGTTCTATGACAATGCTGCGCGAGTTTCATGGCAGTGCATGCCATTTACGTATTAGTTTATTTCTACTCATGGATTTCCCAAGTTTCACCTTTAACCCAACATCTTATATGTTTTATTAATTGCAATAATATATCTGATATTTCGATAATATGTGATACATATATTGATAAAAATATACTTGATTTCTTCTCAAAATGTCTTTTTAAGCTCATTACAATAAATGATTGTTACCAAATGAGATAAAGTGACTAAGAGAAAGTGTTGGACAGATCTATAGATAAATTAATTATAGCTAGATCCTTAGATAGATCTATAGTTTGAGTTCGAGTTTGGGTCTATTTAATGTTCTATAGATAGATAGATAGATAGATAGATAGATAGATAGATAGATAGACAGACATAAATATATATTACAAGAACTCCTGATACAGGAGCCCCTTCTCCAATAAGGCTCACAGCAGCAGGTGTAGCTTCCACCTGTAACTCTCTTGTAGCTACTGACCATTACCTCTACACCAACCATGCAGGGATTCCCTGTTTGGGGAATCCCCCGGCTTGGGGGGATCTGTATGACGATATATTATCGATGTGACATCATTCATTAGGAGCATTTTGGTTAAATGGATTTCCCTTGCCAGAGACTTATCTATGGGATTAACATGGACCAAAAGTTGAATGCTTCACGTGGAGGCGCATGCCATGATACATGGTAAATGGCAATAGGATCAAAGAAGACAGGCAGCAGAAACTTGACCCACAAGATATTCAAGATTCCAATGACAACAGGGAGCTCTCTTAACAGAGAGCGCCCTAAAAACCATTTCAGGTGGGTGGACGGATTTAGAAACACCAAATCAAGCCAAGTTTAAAATCATGATGGTATTTCCGTCCACTTTTATTTCCACTGTATCCCCTTTCCAGGTCTTGCATTTAATAATTTAATTGTACATCTCAATCATGATCTTTTACAATCAATACATTTTTTGTCAAATAAAATAGGCCTATAAGCTTATGTTACGAAACGCAAATGATGACGGAGGCAAACTTTAAAATTGACCAAATGCCTTTATTGACGCACCGTGACGATGACAGTGGTAATCTAAAATAAACCAAAAATGACAAAACACTATAAGTAAAGAGTCTAAAAATATCCCATAAATTAAGTCAAAAATATATGAATCAAAATATATGTTTAAATCAATAATCATCAAGAATCACAAAAACCAAATAACTTACAAGATATCTTTTTAATTGTGCACAATTACAGGTGTACTAGTTAAGAACTTCCCGTTATTGAAATTGTTGATCTTTATTATTATGAATTCCCCGTAGGGGAATTCATCTTGTTATTGCTGATTTTGTTATTATTAAGAACTTCCCGTAGGAGAGTTCTTATTGATATTGTACGTATTCTTATTATTATAAATTCCCCCGTTAGGGGAATTTATATTGTTTTTGTTCGGTTTTTTTTTTCAGCATCTTATTAAGAACTTCCCGTAGGGAAGTTACTACTGATATTGTACGTATTCTTATTCTTTATTCTTTTTCTTTATTATTATTCTTCCAACTTTTTCACTTTTTTAAATGTTGAATAACTTCTTAACCAGAAGAGATATGTCAATAAGCACCTATACAGCATTCAGACACTATAGAATTCCTGCTATGGTGGGAATTACGCATCGGAATTCCGTTTGACATAGGAATTACAGGCAATCTTCACCGAATATTTCCGATTCCGATTTTTGGAAAACTGTCTGTCAGAATTTCATGAAAATTTTTCCTGGTAATCTTTAATGGATTATGCAGTGCGGAAAGGAGCCTGGTGGTAATAGGGTGAATTGTTATGGAGAAAAAAAAGTTCAAAATTTGAAGAAACCGAAATTTTGAGGGGTGATGTCATGAAAAACTATGATTGAAATGTCAGATTTTTATGTCCTTACAGGAATTGTTAGTGCTACCATTGTATAGTGTCTATGCAAAAGTATGGCATCCTAGGTCTAATACTTTAGCTGCCACAGGGCCTCAAAAGTCCAACATTTGATGGGCTCTATCTCCTTTAATATTAGTCCTAGAAACAAAACAGGAACATTTTTGGAAAGCTGAGAATGTCAGCCAATTTAACATAAATTATTTTATATATTCAATTATAACTTGTGAATTATTATTTCAAATCACTTAAAACTGAATGTACATGTTGCTAATTTTTTGGCCTATTTTGTCATATAAGGACATCCTCCTATCTCCAATACTTTCCTGGTAAAATAAAGTACAAAAATTGTTCACAGATGCATGTTAGTCACCAGCCAGTTATATTCTGTCTCACTGCCACCTTTCCCAACAGCTGACCTTCTTCAACAATCGCAGGTAACCGCCCTGGACTGTCAATGCAGCGTATCTAACGTGAACAAAATAAGTAGAGTGTAATAATCACATTGGAATGATATACATTGCTCATTGAAAGGGCATCATGCATAAGGGTTTCCTCATTGGGTTTTATATCTTGTATTTGTGCATTAAACTCATTAAGGCATACAGGCACTACAGTTATGATGTTATGCTCACTCTTGGAATAGAACTTCATTCCCTACAAAGCGGGCCAGGGTAATACGCAAAAATAATGGACATGAATTGGCAGAGAAGAGTATGCAGGGCTCGGGTCATACGGGGCCCCGCGGGGGATTATCCGATATTGCCGTACGGCAATATTAGTTATACTAGTTAAGAACTTTCCGTAGGGATGTTCTTATTGATATTGTACGTCTTTATTATGAATTCCCCGTAGGGGAATTCATATTGTTATTGTACGTTTTGCTATTTCTTGTTTACGTAAATATTATTATGAATTCTCCGTAGGGGAATTCATCTTGTTATTGCTACTTTTGTTATTATTATAATCCCCCGCCGCTTGCGGGAGATTATATTGATATTGTTCGTTTTATTAAATATCCCACACTTGGCAGTGATCCTCATGGAAAACCCATGAGGAACAGCCCATGGGATATAATTTTGTGATCCACCATCCCTAATTTAAATATGATACACCATCCCTAATTTAAATATGATCCACCATCCTTGATTTGCATATTTTTGACAACGTGGTACTACTTTAACGATATTGACGTAATAAAGATCAATTGTGTTATGACGTCACATGTGCCAAAAATAATCGCGCCTCTTGAATGACGTCACAACATCCAGACATTCCTGCATGGATCGCAATTAACAATGGCTACATTTCAACTACAAATAGTTGAGGATGGTAAGTTTACCTATTTAGATTATAACCTGTCAATCAAAATTTACATATAGGCAGTTAAGTTACTAAATCAAAAGATCATCTAGTTATGCGGGTTATATTGTCACAATGTAGCATATTCAATTGGTTCATTAGGTGCGATCAACAACAACGCACTCAAAAGTTGACAGGCAATCAATTGAATTTTGACGTGAACTCACAAATTGTTACAATTTTGTTACCTAAGTTTATACTTGCATAAAAGAGGTCTGTCAACTTAATGTCACTTCAACCTGTCAAAATGAAATGTCAGACTGACCAATTTCTTTGTATCAGTATTATTAGATTCAATGACACTCATGATACAGATAGATTTGATTACTTTGGCATCTGATAATCGTTATATTAAGGCAAACAAAGGTGATGGTAACAAAAACTTTATGTCTAATCATATTTTGTGGTCATGTGAAGAATTTTTTAGACAGTTGGCATTGTTATTTACTGCTGTGTTAACTCATGGATATCAACCTGCAGACTTATTGATGGGAACTATTGAGTCTATTCCAAAAGACAGTAAAGGCAACCCATGTACAAGTAGCAACTATAGAGGTATTGTTCTGTGTAACTCTATTGCAAAATTGTTAGATATTGTTATCATTCAAAGATACAAATTAATGCTTAACACCAGCAATATGCAATATGCATTCAAAGAGAAACATAGTACTGTTATGTGTACATTGATGCTAAAAGAGGTTGTTCGGTATTATGCCAATCATAACACAGATGTATATTCCTGTTTTGTCGATGTCTCCAAGGCATTTGACCGTGTACGATATGACAAGCTTTTCACATTGTTAATTGATAGAGGGATTCCGGCAATAATTGTGCGAGCTTTACTAGATCTGTATCAACGCCAACAGATGAGAACGAGGTGGCAAGGCTCATTCTCGGAGCCTCTTGCTACAACAAATGGCATTAGACAGGGTGGCATTATATCGCCAATTTTATTTTGTGTATATATTGATGAACTTTTGAAGGAATTAGAGCGACAAGGCATAGGCTGCTGGGTAGGAAGTCATTTTTTTGGAGCATTTGGCTATGCAGACGACTTTACATTATTGTCGCCAACTGTTGGTGGTCTGAAGGATATGCTTAATGTGTCTGAGAGATTCTCTAAAAATGTCAGTGTAAAATATAATCCACAAAAGACTGTTTGTATGATGTTTAGCAGGAAAGATAAGATAACACCTAATGTGAAATTGAGTAATGAAGAATTGAAATGGGTGTCATCAGTAAAACATTTAGGCACATATCTAGACTGTAATATGTCAGAAAATACTGAAATTAGAATGAAAAAGAGTGATATGATTCAGAGAGTAAATTATGTGTTGTGTACAATAGGAGAGTGTAATGATGATGTCATTAAAGCAATATTTAATTCAAAATGCGCACATTTTTATGGTTGCCAGAGTTGGAATTTAACAGACAAGCATGTTAACTCTTTTCAAGTTATGTGGAATAGGTGTATACGAAGGTTGTTAAATCTGCCCAATTGTACTCATACTAGGTTTTTGCCAATTTTAATGGATTCACTTAGTGCACTGGAGCAGGTCCAGACTAGATTTGTCAAATTAGTACAGACAATGATGAAGTCAGAAAATGTGAAGGTAAAATTTTTATGTGATTTTAGTATCAAAAAAGCAAACAGTTTAATAGGTGCCAATCTGCGATTGATTGAAAAGAAACTAGTCTGTGATATTTCCAAAATGTTGTCTCTTAGTTCTTTAGCCATCAAGAAAATGTTTTTAAACTGTCGTGAAAGATGTGATATTTATGTACTAAACAGATTTCAGAACTCAGACATAGCACAGTACCAGGTTTTAGCCAAAATGAAGTTTTTACAATACTCGTGCACTTGTGCACAATGTGATTCTTTTAATTTATATTGTATACACGTTTTTATTTGAAGTCTGTGATATTCCTTTTATTTTATAAATTAACCATGTATACCATTTTTGTACCCACTGTATGATTATGTGTATGAAATAAATGATTTATATATTATTTCAAAAAGATAGAAAATTAAACAACTAAAATAAATGAATGATTTCAAGATTAGTAATTTTTTTTTTTTTTTTGCAGATGAATGGCATGATATGTCGTTGTCAGATCAAGATTTAATGGATCTAACCAAGGATTTATGTGCACAGTGCGATTTGGCTTTGGAAGAGGATATGCCAGTTGAAATGGATGATGTCATTGATGCGGCTATGGAAAATGATGATCTTCAAGACAAAACAAAAAGCAGTTTGTTGGACTATGTTGAGGCCAACCAGTCAAAGGCAACTAAAAAGAAGACAGACCAGGTATACAGGAGAATGTGCGTCTGGCTGAGGGGAAGAAATCCTTCATTAAGAAATATCACGGACGAGGACATGCCAAAAGAAATGTCTCCAGAAAAACTGGACACTGAGATGGGAGCATGGCTCATGGAACTGAAAAAACCAGATGGGAATTTATATGAGCCAGGAACTGTCGTATCCTACTACAGAGCTATTAAGAGGAAATTGGAACTGTTAAATTATGGGATAGACATTGGGAAAGATCCTGTGTTCAAGCTTTCAAGAAGAGTATTGTCCTCCAAAAAGAAGGACCTAAAACAGAGTGGCTTGGGCAATCTTCCCAAAAAGGCTGAAGCTCTACAGGCATGTGACGAAACCATCCTTTGGGATAAAGGACAATTTGGTTTAGATAACGGAGAACGACTGCAAAATTTTTTGTGGTATTCTATTTCAAAGGGGTTTGGATTCAGAGGGGTGCAGGAAAGCAAATCACTTAAATGGGGGGACATTAATCTGAGAAGGGGGAAAACTGACAGTGACTGTTTCATCGAGTTTACTGAAAGATCAACCAAAACAAGAAACGGAGAAAATGGTAATGCTAAGGCTTTCAAGCCTAAAATATTTAAGATTGACTCAGATAGATGCCCTGTGAAGGCTTTTGAGTTATTTTCAAGCAAAAGGTCTGAATCAATGAAATTTCCTGATGCCCCCTTTTTTTTGTCCCCTATCCCCAAGCCTGTCAATGATGAAATATGGTTCAAAAACCAACCCATGGGATTTAACAAACTATCTACTATGATGAAGAGAATGGCCAACAATGCAGGTCTAAATGGCCGGTTCACCAACCACAGTGTGAGGAAAACCATGTGTTCTGACCTGCTCCACGGAGGTGTACATCCAAACGATGTGGCGCAACTTTCGGGTCATAAAAATGTGTCTTCTCTCAACAGTTACGCCACTGCAAATGTCCAGAAGCAGAAACAAATGTCCAGCATTTTGCAGTCATCCACAGTGCCATCTTCTGCTCCTCAGCCCATTGCCACAAATCCCCCACATGCTGCGCCCACCAATTCCCTCGTCCCACTGTTGTCACCAGCACCTGTTGCAGCTGCAACTCCCAGACAGCCAAGTGTCAACTCCGCGCACTATCAGTATCAGAGTGAAAAAGTCCTGGGGAAGTTTGGGGGGGTGTTAGCTCATTGTACATTTAATGGCAATGTGTCATTCAATTTCACAAAATGAAATGTGATTTATCTGTTGTTGCAATGTTACGTATTTATTAGTATTTATTGAATCTGTGATATAAATTATTTATATTTATATTTATCATATTTATTTATTATAAATATTTTGATGTTTAAAATGTCAACATCTATAGGCATTGGACCATTGCAGAATGTCACATGCGTTGTACTGTATTTTATGACAAAAATGCACAATAAACTGTTTCATTACACATTATAATTTTCCGTTTTTTTAATGCAGGATATTCACTGAAGGCATTAAATTACACAGACCTATTACACCATAAATATCACATGGAATAAGGTGTATCAGTGTATTTCATTAGCATAAACTATTTTCCGAAATGAGCTCATTATCAAGGCCTTTCTGAGTGCAGATAAACAGGTAATCCAGACGGCTGAAAATCAGGTCTGCAACATGTTAGAAATGCGACGTCAATCAAAGTTAGTGGGAGGAGCTTGTTGTGGCAGCTTCACTGTGCAGCTGTGTTGCTCATGACGACACACTCAGCTCCGCCCTGCACACGTGATTCTGCTGGTTTGTTTACATTTTGCTGGTCAATGATTGGTGCAGGCACGATGACGAGTATTTTTGACACATGTCAAGCTAAGATTATTGCGCAACTATTAAACATGATCAAACATGTTTTTCAAGCAAGAAACTTGATTGGTGATATTAAAAAGTGTTGGATATAAATAAAACCCACTCACAGTAGTGGATCAGTCCAGTGAAACCCACTCGTGGTCTGTCTGGCTACGGAACTCACTCGTGGCTTCGCCACTCGTGAGTTCCTCCGCCAGCCAGACCACTCGTGGGTTTCACTGGACTGATCCACTACTGTGAGTGGGTTTTATTATAGAACTTCCCATAGGGAAGTTCTTATTGATATTGTACGTATTCTTCTTATTATTTTTCCGACCACTTTTTCCAATTCTAAAATGATGCATAACTGACAAAGTATGTAATGTATCCCTATGAAAATACAATTGCATAGGCACATCAGGGAACTTCAGATTTTTATGTCCTTCAGGAAATTATTAGTACTACTTGGATAGACTGTCTATGCAAAAGTGTGAGACCCCAGCTCCAATACTTTTGGTGCCACAAGGCCTCAAAAGTGCAACTTTTGAAGGGCGGTAACTCGCTTAATATTTAACCAAGAAGAAAAAGAAAACCATTTTTGGAAAGCTCAGAATGTCAGCTTTCCAATGTTATATAGCATCATACCCTTGGGCCGACCAAAACTCGTTAGGCCAAAAACACCTATGAAGATCTTCATGGATGTTCATGATTAATATTTTGGTTATACCCAGCCTGAACCCCTACAATGTTGCTAAAGGAAATTTATCTAAATGAAACACTTTTTCCTGGAGAATTTTTTTCAAAATTTATAATTGAGCTAGAGACAAATTTAAAAGGCTGGATATATTGTTTTGATATAGGAGAAGACAATGGTAAGAATTTATGGCTGTATCTTTAGTACTAAGTTCAGGGTAAGGCTGCAAAGTACCGTGTTCTTATTTACTGGAAATTTGCGATGTGGCGAATTTGCTAGAAAAAGATTAATTTGACAATTTGCTTAAATTCGTTTATAATTGAGCTAGAGACAAAATTTAAAAGGCTACATATATAGTTTAGATATTGGAGAAGACGATGGTAAATGATTAATGGCTGTATCTTCAAAAATAAGGCCGGGATAACTTAATAAGGCCGCAATATATCACGTTTTTATTTTGCGAAATTTAAGATAAACCAGGAAATGGAGAGTCTAAAAAATTTGATGTGTTATGAATGACTTTGAATTATTGTAATAAATTGATTTTGTTAGTATTAAAATTTTCACTTCATGCTCATTTCATTAAAAATCCCTAATTTATCCTTACATAATCCTGAACAAACAATACCAGTACTGACTTTACTAGTGAACATTTACACCAGGGAGCAGCACATGTACAATCACTATACAGATCACAACAGATCACAAAGTATCAGATCACTCAGTATCAATCCGGATCACTACAGATCTATTCGGATCGACAAATAAGTGTCTATCACAACTGACGAGCCACTTTATGATGGTTGTACTTTAGAGCCTCAAGGTGCAAGGTGAGCATCATACTACCCTTTATCGACCAAGAAGTGCCAGCAGCTCTGAGGTTCAAGTCAACAATTTGCAAAGGGAAACCAGCCAGGTTTACTTTCAAGTGGTTCCAGTTGTCATCAATGGGAGGATTGGACGCAGCATTGAAACCTATGCCATGTTGGATTCCGCCAATGACGTTGTAAATACTGTAAACTCTGCTTTTCCAATGTCTTCTAAACTTGTTAGCTTCTCTATCAAGGCTAGTTGTAAGCTTGATCCTGAGACTTTGTGGATCAAGGGAGCCTGGACCAAGGCCGGAAATTTCCAATTCCCAGTTGTGCCTACTGCAAACCTACGTAGGATGAAGAATCTGTGTGATGTTAACTTGTCTGACTTCAAGCCCAATGATGTCAAGTTGTTGATAGGCGCTAACATTCCCAGGGCTCACATAGTGAAACCAAATTTGGTGAATTATTACTAATTGGAAAAAGTGAAAAGAAGTTGGATGATAATTCAAATATGATACCACTAGAAAAGCCCACAAAGAAAACATATATATTATGCCGCACGTGTAATAACAAGCAATTTTGATTATATTAATGTTAGGGGAGCTGAACTTGTTAAGACGCTAGGATGGATGAACGTTGTTCAACGTCGTGATTATTTTACATTGTTACAATACTTTAAATGTATACATGGTGCTGCTCCAGTTTACTTGTCAAATAATGTTACACTCTGTAGTGAAGTAAATAGTAATTATGCTCTCAGGTCTAGTGCTTCATACGATGTTTTAATGCCATTTCCTTGTAATTCTGCTTTTAAAAACTCATTCACTTATCATGGTGCTGTGTTATGGAACAAATTGCCTGGTCAACTTAAGGTGGCTCGCTACTCATGCAAAGTGGTTGTTAACGCACATTCACGCGCAGCCAGGCAAGCCCTATCTTTCGTAACGTCACCATTGCAGATGATCTCTGCTGTCATCTTTTTTGAATTCTGATAATTGCACGTGTCGGCCGCTTCGTTTGCGATTTGCTCCACTTCTATTGGGGTTAGAGACTTCCCGTTTGGAGCATTAGATGCGCTATGAAGAGTACTACAAACAGCCGGAGTTCAGATTGATACACAGAACAGAAAATTTTTACAGGCGATTTTCCACAAGCAGGTCTAATTTCTCAAAAATGACTTGGTGATGAAAAAAAAATTGTATATCAATTTAAAGTGTGGTAGGAAGGGTTGTCCCTACCATCATATTGTTCCCCACTATTTTTGGAAGTAAATGAAAAAGAATTAAAAAATCCTATCTAGTCAATTTATTTTAGCACTATGGTTTATAAAAAAAGTTAAAATTGCCAAAATCAAAACTTTTATTCCGAGGCACTTGGAAAGTCCTTTAAACTAAATATATCTCTTTGAAATTGTCATCAGCTGTTTCATTAAAGTGTCTTCTTTAATTTCATGCTTCATTGCATAATATCGGATTCAGTGCCACTGAATGGCAGGGAAAACTTCACAGTAAAAACGTTAAGAAAAAACATTGAGTTTTTCAAGTGTGCGTGGACTGACTTTCTTGTACATAATAAAGTTGGGAGTCATTAAAAGTAACATTCCCAATGCTGAATATTCAATAGCCCAAATCTGCCCCACCCAACAAAAATTCCTGAATTAAGACCATAGATTGACTACATCCTAGCAAACCTATCCCATTTTCAGAAATGAGGGTTGCAAGATTAAATATTGATGTTTACTGTAATATAAAAAAGTTTTTATTTACAAATATACGAGGGGTTTTCCAAAAGTTCTGTCCAAGTTGTCATAACTTTTGAGATATATTTCACAAACACATGTAATTTGGGTCAGTTAATATTCAGGTAATATATAGATGATTTGCAAAATATCAGATTTTAGAAATGAAAATAAATGGTTATTTTGTTGCCATGGAAACATGAAGTCATGGAATGCGGCCCAGATTTTGCCGTAATTTCTTGCTATCAGCTTAACACCTGTCCAGTGTAACTGGTTTCATTCACTGAATCGAGGCATATCAATAATTTTTTTCAAATAAAAAGCAATGGGCTTATTGCGAAGCACTTAGTAACAATGAAAACAATGTTATTAAACGTATTTTAGTTTCTCAACTATTCAAGATTCAGCAACCTCCGTTTTCCATGAGACGAGAAACTTTATAATTGATGAATGATATAACAAACATGAATGAAATTCATATAACTTGCTTTCAAAATCTGACAGAAAGAGAAAGAACCTTCTTAAATATATATACAAGGAAGATAGAATGAGTAATAAAACCATCTGAATTTCATATACGCTTTTTTGAAGGAATAGAAGACACATCCGGAAATCCAAGAACCAGAAAACCGCACAACTTATAAACTGTCCAAAATTGGAAGACTTAAAGACTTGCTTTTCAAATGGGTTGAGTGCATGGAGAAACACATTATGGACCAAGTTAATCAGTAAGAGAAGTTGTGAAATGATGATGTGTGTTTTCCACATGTTTTAATTTGAAAATCTCTCAAAATAATTCAATGTTTTGACAAGATATTTGTTTGTCTGCCTGTTTTTATGCTCTGGGCCGCATTTCAAGACTTCTGGTTTCCATGGCAACAGAATCAGCAATCATTTTTATTTCTATGAACTGATTTTTTGGAGGATCAATTGCAAATTACCTCAGTTTCAACTGACGAAAATTTCATGTTCCTGCATAAAATATTGCTGAAGTTATGGCCAGTTGGACAGAACTTATGGAAAACCCCTCGTAATAGGGTATGTCTTTCATATTAATAAATTAGCGTATGCCCCCCATACTGTACCTGTGCCCCATAGGTGCCCCCCTCTCCCCCGCATGAGCTTCTTAACTTAGCTAAAATAGTTAGTATAATGGGTGCCCCTCCTGAGAATCGTGTGCCCCCCGGGTGTCCCGCCCCTTCGAGACCCACTAGTTACAACACTGGTCAGAAGTAATACACAATTTGAGTGCCCATGTATGAAGACTGTCCTTCATTTCCTTCAATAGTTTTAATACTGAAATACAGTTTGTAATATACATTTGTAATGAAGACCAACCTTAATTTTCATCCAGTTATTGAGAGAATGAAAATCAGCTTTTATTTAGTATAAAAATGTTTAGAAATAAAGGCCGTTGTTCATTCTCAACAGTGGTATGATCTATTTTCTAGAATGAAGGACATCCTTTTTGTTCCTTCAGAATGCAGACCAGTGTTTATATTTAGGTGCAAAAAATCAATGAAGTACATATTTCATTCTGGGGTGGAGAATGGGCTGATCTATCTATATCTATCTATCTACATGTATATATATCTACCTCAACACATTCTCAACACATACTGAAATACGTACTGTATATACATTTTTCAAGAAGTTAATCATTTATGTAAAGAGGAGGATGAGCTGCATTAACCAATCTGAAATCGACTAACATTACTTGGTTTTTCAACATTTAGCTCAAGGTAGTTATTTGAGCACTATTCTGCAAATACCCCCTACATCTTGTCTATATTCATCATCACCATTCACACATTGAGATACCAGAGCTGAATCATCGGCATACTTGAAAAGGCGGATTTTTTCTCCGATACAGCGACAATCACTTGTATAGAGAGTGAACAATATCGCAGACAGCACACAACCTAGAGGGGCGCCAGTGTTGGTATATAAGATTTTTGATTTATGATCACCTACTTTGGCATAATGTGGTCGACCCGTCAAGAATTAATTTGTCCACAGAATTAGTCTGGGATTAACACACATATTAATCAGTTTTTGCATCATGATGTGCAGCTGGATGGTATTGAACGCACTTGAGAAATCAAGATAGAGTATCTTACAGTTCTTGTCATATTTACATGGAATCTCAAGTTTTTTTTCTATGCTGTTCAACTGTGATCTCAGAGATGACTCTATTCTAGCATTGCAATATATGTAAATTAACTACAAGCTGTGATGTCATTTCAAACTGGGTCAGATTCCCCAGCTTCTAACCAATGCGAATCCACCAAACTGAGCATCACAGTTTCAACTCAGTGTCAGAGTTTAAATTGGGTCTGGGAAAACCCATGCAAGTTTGACATCACAGCCTCTCAGCCAATGGGCTGCCAGAACAAATATACATAACATAAGCCATGTGTTTACAAACAAATTGTCAAAGCCTTCTGTTTATACCAACTTCCATCAAGGTTTAAAGTGTAAGTTAGCAAGTCTGTAGATTTATCAAACAACTCTGTGGGGATTACAACAGTTGTCTACTGTGAATGCTCACCAAGCTGCCATTTGGTAGGATTAGACTGGTGATTTCTGTGATAAATCATTGGGATCAAAAATGTAATGCTTCCTTCAATATATCAATGTTTGAACTGTGATGACGTAGTTTACGGTCAGCCCATTGGCTATCAAGCTGTGATGACGTAGTTGTAGGGGCTATTCCTGACAAAACTCTTACTCTGACACTGTGTTGAAACTATGACGCTCAGTTCAGGAGGATCAACATTGGCTAGAAGCTGGGGAATCTGACCCAGTTTGAAATGACATCACAGCTTGTAGTTAATTATACATATATTGCAATGCTAGAATAGAGTCATCTCTGACATCACAGTTCAACAGCTAGAAAAAAAAACTTGAGATTCCATGTAAGTATGACAAGGACTGTAACAAAATGTTCATACTCTGTGGTGTTCGCCTTGTCAACATGTTTCAGTTAAGTCAGTCAAAGACAAAGTAGCAGCTTCAAAACACCTATTTCTCATGTATAATATTTAATTAGTGTAACAGGCCAGTATTATTAAAGCATTTGTACAGAAGCAAGATATGAGAGAACAAATACTTTGCGGGGCTGTCAGGTCCGATTTCCCCATTCACCCTAAGGGGTGGTAAAGGTGATTTAGCAGCATCAAATGCGTGTCAACCAGAGACAGTACCTTAACCTTAATTTTGACTCGCAATTAGTTAATAATATGTATTTTGTGATGACTGTATATTTCATTACTATGACTTACAATTTGGTGTGTGCTTCGAATGGGATGATATATATTGATGATCAATTATGTATATGTACATTTGTTTCCTGAAATGTTTGCAAAAAGGAATTTCCAGTGAGATGATTCTTAATATAGAAGTTTGTGAATTCCACCAAAGAAAGGTTTAAGAAAAGTGAAGTTCAGGAACATCAGAAACATGACATAAGTAGATACATTTTTATACCTTGGGAAGAATATTCTTGCCATATGAATGGAAAAGAAATACTTAGACTGCTTTTAATGACACTATGCAAAACCTTCAAATTTCTATAAAAAATCAAGACCACAAGACATGTATATGCAATGAAAATCTCAGAGAAAAATACCTGGTCTCCATTAATTAATTGATTAAGAAAGCAAATCTTACATTTGAGAAACAAACTGGCCCAAACTAATGAGAGGTCAAAGGTGTGTTACCATTACATACTCCATGAGTCCCTATTTTTGCCGATAACACGAAGTGTCAGAGGACTCCTTGAATTGGATTGTTTGGATTAACCAAAAATTATGTCCCAAAACACCTTGTGTGGCTATCACTGATTAATTAGCTAAACTAGTTACATAACTTTGTTTGATTCTCCCATTGTCCGCTGTACAACTTGCAGAGCCATTGATAACTTAATAGTATAAACATTCATTTTGTTATCCAAAATTATTGTAATAAATCCATAACAATTAAAGATTCCCACAGTATGAAAGCAAACAATTAAGAAATATGTTCACTGTGCCGTATTACAATACACTATTTGAAAAATCTCAGATCAACATCACCTTTGACAAAATTGGTTAAGATTTTGCGATAGGATGACATTGTGGGACCTGCATGAAAAAGGAAGGGGCTTGTAATCTGAAGTGAATCTTGTACCTTTTAAGGCTGGCAAAGCTGTTCTAAGTTCACTGTCATTTTATTGCAGGACTACAGCACAGGGAATAATGGACAAGGGAGAAATGCGGGAACACCTTGAGAAAATGATCAAATTCAATGGAATCAAGAAAGAAGAATTATGGAGAAGAGAAAGAACATATGAAGGGATGATGGCTAGTCTTCAGAAGGAGATGACCTTAACAAAATTAGAAATTCAAAACATCAGGACCAACGGGTTGACAATGAATGAACATTTGACATTGTTAACCGAACATTGGCACATAGGCGCACTTCATGCTGGAATCTGGGATATAATTTCTCAACTAAGGACGCATCTGTCAGAGGCAAGACGTGCAAAGCTTACGCATGGTGGCCAACAACTTACAAGCTTGACAGAGACAGAGAATTTTGAAGAGTTTGTCAAAAGGCACTTGGAGATAAAGAATGACCATATTCTTGATATTTCAGAAGGCATATTAGAAGTGATAATTGACAAAGAATCTTCTCAGAGAATCTATAATGTTTTAATGAGATATGGAACAGAAAATAATAAGCGAGGTTTGGAAATCAACAACTATGCTTTGTTTGATGCCATCAAACAATGCCTTGACAATGGTGCTTATCCAACAAAACTTCAAATCCTTGAAATATCTTCGTATTTGGCTGAGTGTAGAGATGATGGAGCCCTGTTGGTCACTCTGCAGATGCTGGAACATCTTATCCATGCATATCGAAAACAAGGCAACAGCGAGACGATTGTGATATATCTGAATTTCATACAAGACCAATGGCTTCTGAGGGAGGACCTCAGAAAAGTTGCTTGTGAAGTCATCAGGCAAGCCTACATGACTCTTAGTAACTGCATGGAGTCTAACAGTGTGATTAATAGTCTCCTTTTTTTGGACAGTTGCAATGATGGAAAGGACAAAATCACTAAATGTTTTGGGATCACAGAAGATCTTTTGCAGAGAGACAGGACCGACCCACCTGTCACCAGATGGATTGAAGAAAATGATGATGATGAAGATGAAGAAAAGCAGGAGACAGAACTGAGATGGACAGTGATAAAGAGAAATGACAACTGGCTGAAGAGGAATCTGCTGCACTTGGCTGCTATATTTTGTCACAATGAGGACATTCTGAAGTGCATCCCAAAAGAACTAGTTACAAGATTAATAAATGAAAGAGACATCCATGGTTGTACAGCCTTGCACATTGCACACCTGCATGAAAACAAGTCAGCAATAATCTTTTTGGAGTCACATAAAGCAAAAGCTGAACAAGATTATTTTGGAAGAACTCCTGTACACCTCGCACAATATCAAGATAAATTTCAAGAGTATAATAAGGAAAATTATGAGAAACTTGCCACTGCAAAGTCTGTTTCATTTCAATGTATGAAACAGTTACTTGTGTTGCCTGAAATTGAATGCAAGTCGATTAAAAAGGATCTGAGGAAGCTATTCAAAGAAATAATGGCTGAATCAATTAGTGTTCAGATGGGGGGAAGTGACAGGGAAAAGCTGAAGGATGGTAGATGGAATAAGTTTGATCTACAGATAGTCACAGAAAATAAACTTTATGAAAATGAGCCTTTTGGATGTCTGAAATATCACGAGTACCTTGTCAAGAGGATGACTGATGTTGACTGGAAATTGACAAAAATTAGCTTACGATGTGTGTCCGTTAGTACACCATGGCTATTCATTTGGGAAGGAGAAGGCAGTCACTGTGGTCAGGAAATATCAGTTGATGTTGTTCCAATCGCAGTTGTGAAGAAGAAATTGACAAAACATAGGAGACAGGAATTGATAGTAGACAACGCTCCTAGCCATGTGAGCCAAGAATATCTTAAATGGAAGCCTTTGAAGAGGAATGTGCAATGGTCACCCACAGTATTCCTACATGAGTGGGACATCTTGGACAATCTTCCACCTGATTGCCGGATTGGAATCCAAATAGCTAAGGCCTTTCTTGAGGTAAGAATCTCTTATTATGGCCCCTCCCCTTCGAAGTGTGTAGACCATTTATTTCATCTGCTATATAACAATAATTCTTTATTCCTAGTGAAACTTCTGAAAATGGTCACAGGAGGCAGCAGAGGTCTCAATACCAACCCTCCTCATTGGAAACCATTTATATACACTGCTCAAAAAAATTAAAGGAACACATCTTTATGCCATTTTTCTGAAACTGAGCAATCTTTAACTGAATGACTTAAACATGCTTCTATTGTCTGTTCATATGACTTGCCAATTCAGTTGTGACAGCAACATTGGTCAACAATTGCCTTGTCAGGAGCAATTGTCCTGGGCGACCCCAAAAAACATAGTGATTTCTGTTGGTTTGCTGATCTGAAAAAAAGGATTATCAAACAGATGATGAAAAAATAGTTCATTTGTCTGGTTTGTCTGATAACTGCAGACCAAGGCAAAGTGTTCCACACAGTTTTGGTCTCAAATAATATAGTACAAAAGTGAGTCCGATTAGAGACTTTGTTTGAGTACAATATTTCGACCTTTATTTGGTCATCTTCAGGTACTTAATGAAAGGGAATATTGATAGAGGAAGGTTATCACACAGAAAACAAAAACAAACATACATGAAAAACTGTGAAAACAATGATGGTTTACAGAAATTGTCAGGAAAAACTGTTAATTACCTAAACAAAACAAACTCTTTAGAGGCTTTTATTTCATGATTGAGGAGTGTAGTCAAGGAGAAGGAGAGGACAATGTTGGCTTAGGTCTTACTCATGAGAGCACCACTTGAATTTGGTACCGTTTGAAAGAGGACACTTTCAGGTTTCAGAAATGATGATTTTTACATTCTGAAAGTGGGAAGGAATTTTTCTATGAGGGGTCAAAGGTCAACGACCTCTTGATTTCCAAGTCGTTTCATAAAGCGTGCCTTTTTTAAATGTTTTTGTCATAACTTCTTACATATTTTAAATATTAATCTCAAATTTGTCACGAATGAAGATGATTTTATGTAGTTTCTTCCAAAAATTAAAAAAATTCACTTTGACCTAATTTTAGGGTCAAACAGGGTCAAGAAAAAATATGAATATTTAAAAATTCACCTAAAATCAGTATATGCACTTATATATTTTAGGGTTATACCAACACTATGCAATCTATCAAGATAATTTCTGATATACCAAAAAGGCACATAAGTTAGCTCAACATTAGGGTGTTTCAGGTGCCCCCAATATTTTCCGATCCTGCTTGACCTTGGTCTGGTATTGCAGTTTATATAGTAAAAGTCACATGTAAAATTTTGGCCCATTCTATAAATACCTACCTTTACCAGAATTCACTTGAAGTTTATAATGTAATTCCCCATTGGCGAACATGCAAATTCTCAAGATATTTCAAAAACCAATGAAGAAATCAATATTTTTTCCTCAATCCACAGTTCCTGAGTAAGTTTTGGGAGGGAAATTCAAATCTGGTGTTATTTTTGTATAACCCCATTTACCAAGCTACCAGAAGCTGTCAAATTTGAGAAAATCTGCATAAAACGGCAGAATTTTAGGAAATTCAAAACTTCCCAGCTCATTAGGAAGACCTGCTAAACATAGCTGATGCCAGATTTGAAGTGCCCTCCCAAAACTTACTCAGAAACTATGGATTGAGGAAAAATTATCTATTCCTTCATTGATTTCTGCAATATCTTCAGGATTTGCAAGTTCGCCAATGGGGAATTACATTATAAACTTCAAGTGAATTCTGGTAAAGGTAGGTATTTATAGAATGGGCCAAAATTTTACATGTGACTTCTACTATATAAACCGCAATACCAGACCAAGGTCAAGCAGGATCGGAAAATATTGGGGGCACCTGAAACACCCTACTCAACATATATGGAGAAATTGTTGTTGCTATGGATACCTGTTGCCCACAGGGAGGGGTAAAGCCAATAACTGCATCATCCATTTTTGCACAATATTTACTCTCATTTATTGCACATCATTCACATCATTCACATCCTTTGTTTACTATGTTTAAAAATATGCCACATTATGAGGAAATTCCACTCATAATCAGTGGAGACACTAATATTAAATTGATATGTATCCATATTTCTATTTTCTTATAAACCTTTTACCCCCAGGGAGGGGTCAAGGCTGAAAACTCACCCTCAATTTTTGGTGAAATCTACCGTCACTTATTGAACAAATTTCAAAATCATTGTTCCTTCTGTCAAAGATATACTTATATGACGGTATATAATGCATAAAATTACAGGCCATACAAATATTCAGTAATTACCTATTAAAATTCTGGTTGGTATACACACAAGCTACTCTGAGGGAGGGACAAAGTTTGAAACTGCACCCTCAATTTCTGGGGTAAATTTGCCTTAATTTTTTGCACATTTGCCCTATCCTTTCTTTCTTATGTGTGAAAATATGCCCAATTATGAGGAAATACCACTTATGACCGCAGAACACACAAATATTTTGTCAACAATATAAAATTTTTTGATGCTTTGGATATATGATCGCTGCAGGGAAAGGTTAAAATTGTGCTTGCAAATAGGTAAAAATTACCAGCCTTTATAGCACATTTTCCACAATTTTGGATTCTTCTCTTAAAAAAAAACTTCCCGTAATGTGAGTAGTTATTATAAGTCACATAAATTATAAGTCAATGCATTCCTATATATTAAAATTTTGGCTGCTATGGAACACTGTGTTTCCCATATAGGGAGTGGTAAATGTTGAAAAAACAATGTAAGCCCTTTTTGGAAAAAAAGTGTACATGCATTTAGTACATTTTTTGGCGTTTTATGTTTCTTCTGTAAAAAATATGCCAGATTATGAGAATATATCAATCACGAACACAGGCCACATGTATATTCAGTTTATACAAACTTATTTTTGTTCCTATGGGTGCCTGTTATCCATAGGAAGTGGTAGAAGTTGACAGCCTCAGCTTAGGACAGAACTTATTTGAATTTTGCACTTTTTGGTTTCTTCGGTATTGAGCTTTGTCACAGCAGGAGAAAATATCATCCATAATAACAGATACAGATTTACTAATAACATTGCATACAAATAAAATATTTGTATGCAGTATTTAATGCCACCACTTACAACATTGGACACATAGTATATTAGAGCCGTGCTTTGGAGGTGTCATTCTTGCCCACTCTCCCTTCGTCTAAACCACTTCTGCCGATCCAGGTCATTTGCAATATGAATATGCTTATGAACGCGGCTATGACCCATTTCCTATTCAAGCATGTCAGAACAGGGGGAGCCCTTTTGATCTTAAAAGTTTCATATTTGGCATTATCAAAATTTTGTTGCATGAATCGGCTTTGCCATTTTTATCATCTTGCCGACCCATCGGCCTCCTTTTCTTCCAGCACCGCTTGTCCTGGGTCTCCATCCCATGTACAGTCCTATTACATAATTACACACTCTAAACACAGGGTGGTCAAGATGACAACTCTAGAGTGGTAATTCCTGGTGCCTAAACCGACAACTCCTTGAGTCAAACTTGCTAAAAGGTTTTCAGTGTGACAAATATTAGATTAGTCAGCTGTACCACTCTGGTAATCATAGCTACCAGATGGTGATAAAATTGACTACCTTTTGGACAATTACACAGTCAACATAGTTATTTTGATTATGATAGAATAGTCAAAACTACCTACCGGGAAGTCAGTAAGAAATTTTTGCAACCATTACTACCCTAAAGTAGTCATAAACTAGTCACTGTGACAACCGAATGTTTAGAGTGCATATGTTAATACATAAAAGTAGGCCCACATTATAGTGTGTCTCATCTAGGATGCGAATTGAATTGAGCAATAAGTTCTATCGCCTATTACAAACCAATGCATTAATGTGTGGATAGTACTATATTAGCTGGAACTAAATCGCGAGTGGCACTGCAGTGTATTTTGTGACGGCACAACAATTAGCACCATTATTGTGGTTGCATAATGAATGTCAACAAGTAGAATAGGTTGCCGTCATACAAAATCACTCGAAAATCGGCAAAAAACGGCGCTAGAACATCGTGAAAATGTGATATTTAAATTGTAAAACAGCCGATCTATCTGTGAGTCTGTGCATTTCTACTGTGTAACCTTTAGATGCTGAGCAATGAGGCCAAACACCAGTTCGCATGTTGCATGAGACAAACTGTAAGGCTTTCATTTTATTAGAGGATTTTTGACAGGAGAAGAAAGGATAGTGAACACTGAAGGAACATCAGTATAGCTAATTAAAACTTGTTATTTGGTTACTTTTTCTGCCTACTTACCACTTGAAGTAATCTTATACAACTATTTCTTATAAACAAGGTTTTGTGGTTTGATACCACAGTTGCGGCTGCTGCAAAAACTGATCACACACATAATCAGACAACCGCCCAAATTCACCAACTATGAAGATCATTTGATGATGGACTTTCCTTGGTTAATCACTGATATCGCATTTGTTCGAAACTTGAGGCTGGTATAAGGCCATTTTCCCTTACATCCTACAGCAGGTCATCCACATGGGAAGACTTGTAGACCAATGCTGATAAAGGTGGCCTGATTCTTATCTTGCATTTGGGCAGTTTTTTGATTGTCTCTTCAATAATTCTCTCCTTTTGGAATATCGCCTTCTCAAGTGCAAGGCGACGTGGATCATTTGATCTTCAGCTCTTCTTCCTCTTCCAGTGTAACTGCTTGCGTTCTTTATATATTGTGTGCACATTCAGTGAAATTCATCAATGTTAAACATGGTCTGTGAATGGAAGTATTGAAGCATGTCTCTGAAGAATTCAAGTCAAAAGTTCTTCTTTTTCTGTTATCCTTGTACTTTGAGATGCTTGATCTGGATAATGTTCATTTAAAATATGTTAATTGAAGTCATGTCTTTGCATTCTAAGTGTTATCTCTGGAAGCATGCAGACTGTACCTGTCCCTCTGCATATTAAGCATCCACCATTGGGGACAGACAGTGTGATTTGGGAAAGCAAGTAGACAAATATATCACTGAGGAAAATTACGACACAATTACCATCAGGAATTAATCAGGCAGTAAAAGCCAGACACATAAAATTTCATAGTCTTGTAGTGTACAGTCTCAACAGAATATATACAATGCAGATTCCACAAATCAATCATTTTGACTATAATTTGTGGGCAGTTTTCAATTTTCGTTCCACATCAGAGAGGTCCTATAATGTTTTACAGTTGAAGTAGCTGATAGAAATTGTGTATCGCCGTATAATGTTCAATTTGATATAATTCCAATATTTATATATTTATATTTCTTTACATAAATAGTAAAAAGTGTTTTGAATAAAGGCTGTGCAGAGTCACCCAAGTTGTCAAACATGCTGCAAGGGTATGACACCTATAATCTGCCGAACATTTAACTGCCACTGAAGGTTTTTACCTTCAGCGAACGAAGTTCAAAGAAGGTATTGTTATCACTTTGGTCAAAAGTTGTCCGTCCGCCGGGCGGGAGTCCGGGCGGTCGGGCGGCGGGCGGTCGGGCGGCGGGCGGATAGATAGTTTCCGGGCCAGTACTCAGCCCCTATTGAATGTACATGGATGAAATTTGGTACACATGAAGCCTGTGTGGTCTAGTTGTGCCTTTTGATGGTCTAATTGATGGAACTTTTTTCATTTTTGAAATATTGAGAAAAATATAAAAATATTATTTTTTTTGTTTCCGGGCTAGGACTCAGCCCCTATTGCATGCACACGGATGAAATTTGGTACACATGTAGCCTGTATGGTCTAGTTGTGCCTTTTGATGGTTTCATGGATATATATTTTGTACTTTTTCAAATATTGACAAAAATTAAAAAAATAATATTATTTTCATTTCCGGGCTAGGACTCAGCCCCTGTTAAATGTATATAAATGAATTTTTTACACATGTAGCCTATATCGTCTAGTTGTGCCTTTTTATGGTCTGATTGATTGATATTCTATACTTTTTGAAAAATTGAGGAAAATTTATTAAAATTATTTTTTTAATTTCGGGCCAAAACTTGGCCACAATTGCATGTAGATGGATGAAATTTGTTACAATTGTCACCTAGATGATAATTTTGTGTGGGTGAATTCATGGATACTCTACACATCTTGAAATATTGACAAAAAAATATTAAAATTATTATATTAAATTTTGTTTCCAGACCAAAACTTGGCCATCATTGAGTGTCCATAGAGGAAAGTTTATATACATTCCCTATATAACATTTTAGTGCCTTTTGTTGGTCTGCTTGATAGTTACTCTTAATGTTTTTTGTGTCCTTTTAAAATGTTGTTTTTTCGCTGAAGGTTTGCTGCTACGCAGCCTATGTTTATTATTACACCCAGGCAAGTAGTCCCAACTTCTATAAAATAATACCTCAGAGTAAACTGTTCCCACAAGAAATTGAAATTTTGGGTTGGGATATAAGGTGTAGCCTAGTAATTAAGTCATTCTTTACACTTTCTATGTCCCCCCCCCTATGATTCCAATTCATGCTGAAATCAATCAGACTGCTCGCACAATATGCTGGGGGAGCTTCTTCTTCTTCTTGTCATTGGACTTCCCTTCGGTGTTAGGAGCACCCCAAATAATGGAACCTTAGGATGTGGTGCTTTTTGCTCAAACAAGGGCGAGGGCCGGGGGAGGAAGGAGTCTGTGCTCAGACTGGGAAGCATGTATTTCCATGTTGTCCTTAATGTGTTACATGAAGCTGTATCTTTATCTTGCATCCAAAGTGTTCCCTCTCAAAGCATGTATTTCCCTCTTGTCCTTTAATTTTGAGATCCTTGGTCCGGATATGGTTCCTTAATATATTCCTGGAAATTGTGTCTTTTTCTTGCATCCTAAGGGACCATTCAGAATTAATGACTGGGGGGATGGGAGTTTTGCCAGAACTTCCCGTCAAAAATTGATAGCGGCCCTTGAGTTCCATGCGGACTTTTAGTACCCAACCCTTAGGTTTCATGGCATATTCTTAGTACCCACCCCCCTCAACATACAAAGCAATACATACATATATTTTTATACATGTGCCCCTTGTACAGTCAAGCGTACAGATTCGCTGTCTTTTCCGCATAAAAATGTACGGTCAAACTGAGTTTATGCATGTTTTATTACAATTTTGCTATGTCAAAATTTCTAACCCCCTCTTGGACATTTTGTCAAAAATAAGTACGCCCCCTTGAAACACATGTGAGAAGTTAGTACTCTCTCGGGCAAAACTCCCAACCCCCCCCAATCATAAATTCTTATCGGTCCCCAAGTGTTACAATTATCATGCTTCTTTATTGTGTCACTCAATTTCAATTTTGGTTTTAAGCACAATGTGAAGTTCACGCCAGTTTGTAGTGTTTTGAATTTATATATATACAACCATAATATTTGTCTCTTACAAAATGCACATACACACAAACAAAGTTGATTTGCACATACTGTATGTGAAATACAGGCCAAAATCATTGCTTATTTCTTGAAATTCTACAACAGATAAAGGCCAATTCCGTCAAACAACTAAGGGTGCTCGCTGAACTTTAAAATTCCAATCTTGCCTGTGGGTGACATGTATCCATAGCAACCAAAATTTTAACGGGTTAGGAGTCCTAACTTAGGACTAAATATTGGTGTGGTCTGTAACTGAGGAAGGTATTCCTTCATGTTGTGGCATATCTATTGACAAAAGAAACAAAGATTGTGGAAAAGTGCAAAATATGATGGTAAATTTGCCCTAAGGATTGAGGATGTAGTTTCAACTTCACCCCTTCCTTTGGGCAACAGGTATCCATAGCAACCAGAATTTAAATAGAAAATGACAGAATCTCTCTTCAGGTTGCAATAGTATAGTAATGACTCATGAAGTGGAATATCTTTTGAGAGAAGAAACAAATATTGCTGAAAATGTGCAATTAATGACGGTAGATTTCTCCCCGGAATTGAGGGTGAGTTTTCAACTTTACCCCTCCCTGGGGGTAAAAGGTTTATATGACAATAGAAATACAGATACATATTGATTTAATATTGGTTTCTCCTGTGGTTATGAGTGGCATTTCCTCATGATGTGGCATATTTTTAAACATAGTAAACAAAGGATGTGAATAATGTGCAATAAATTAGAGTAAATGTTGCCCAAAAATGGATGGTGCAGTTTTTGCCTTTATCCCTTCCTGTTAGTAACAGGTATCCATTGCAACCAGAATTTTAATAGGTAATTACTGAATATTTGTATGGCCTGTAATTTTATGCATTATATACCGTCATATAAGTATATCTATTGACAGAAGGAACAATGATTTTGAAATTTGTTCAATAAGTGACGGTAGATTTCACCAAAAATTGAGGGTGAGTTTTCAGCCTTGACCCCTCCCTGGGGGTAAAAGGTTTATAAGAAAATAGAAATATGGATACATATCAATTTAATATTAGTGTCTCCACTGATTATGAGTGGAATTTCCTCATAATGTGGCATATTTTTAAACATAGTAAACAAAGGATGTGAATGATGTGCAATAAATGAAAGTAAATATTGTGCAAAAATGGATGATGCAGTTATAGGCTTTACCCCTCCCTGTGGGCAACAGGTATCCATAGCAACCACAATTTCTCCATATATGTTGAGCTAGCTTATGTTCCTTTTTGGTATATCAGAAATTATCTTGATAGATTGAATAGTGTTGGTATAACCCTAAAATATATAAGTGCATATACTGATTTTAGGTGAATTTTTAAATATTCATCGTTTTTCTTGACCCTGTTTGACCCTAAAATTAGGTCAAAGTGAATTTTTTTAATTTTTGGAAGAAACTACATAAAATCATCTTCATTCGTGACAAATTTGAGATTAATATTTAAAATATGTAAGAAGTTATGACAAAAACATTTAAAAAAGGCGCGCTTTATGAAACGACTTGGAAATCAAGAGGTCGTTGATCTTTGACCCCTCATAGAAAAATTCCTTCCCACTTTCAGAATGTAAAAATCATCATTTCTGAAACCTGAAAGTGTCCTCTTTCAAACGGTACCAAATTCAAGTGGTGCTCTCATGAGTAAGACTAGTACAAGAAATAAGCCACTTTTTTTAGATATCCTCCTGACTAGTGGGGCCTGCCTTCTGATGGCCAGAGCTTCTTTAAAAAGGAGCAGTGACCAATGTCTGGCACTATCAATGATTTTTGTGTTTGCAAAGATAGTGCCAATAAGACCAATTGGTTGGTTACCACAAAGTTTATCCGGAAGGTCCAAGAGGTCATGTACATGTTTGAAATTAATATATAGAGCACTTGTAGGACATTCTTTACAGTGTGTTTCCTGGCAGCCAAAGCCTCCATGGACCATACGGGAACATGAAAAAAAAAACATTCGAGAGTTGCTGAGGATCCCCTAATTGACCACCCGTTTCATCAAAAGCATTGCAATCTCATTCAAAGAGTTTGTTCATGCTCATCTTGGCCTAACACAGTATTGGGAAACATTTGGCTGCAGTAGGGAGTCAATTGAATAAAATTTTGGATTTGGTCATATCGTGTTTTCACATCAGTTTTGGGGGTCTCCAAAGTTTGAGTGTATCGTGTTTTCACATCAGTTTTGGGGGTCTCCAAAGTTTGAGTGTCCCCTGTACAGACAATAATCATTCAATCCATTCAGCGGTGATTTGATGAACCCTTCAAAATTATAGGGAAGATCAACTTTGCATTGAAATTCATTTGCATCATTCCAAGTTCCAAAAATTTCACTCGAAAGAGCTGTTCCTTTAATTTTTTTGAGCAGTGTATTTGCCTATGAATTTGAGAATCTTTTAATATTATCTATAATTCTATCATTCCTTTCACTGCCACAAATGGTTTGTTTTAGTCATTAAACACATCGAGTCTTTATGAAGGCAAATTATCGAAAGAAAATTAACAAAGTATAGTCAGAGCTGTTATAACTGAGCTGCACAGTAATAACCCACAATGCATAGACTACTGCAGGGCCATACGTGCACAGAACACAGGCAGGCACAAAGAAGCCAGGTGCTATATTCATTAACAGACCATGAGGGGTCCTGGAGGGGGAGGGAGCATGTTCATCATTCATGACAGTATTTTAGCTTAGCGTAGTTATCTAACATGTTTAGATATTCATTTTTGCCAAACTGTATCACTTTAATTATATGACACCTTATTTTATGTAGTCTAAAAATAGCAAATATGTTATTTGTGAAATATAAAATATTTGTCTTAATTTCTTGTAGGCGTTTGAACAACACAGAGACAAGAACAAAAGGCACAATCAGAGCCAGAAAAATACGGTTACGTCCTACGTTATCAAGAACACGCTGTTTTGGCTACTTGCAGGGCAAACAGTAAGGAATCATCTTTTGTGTCTAAGATAGATGATTCAACAACTGCTTCAATATACTAAGCACAAGCATGACTAACAGGCTTAATGGTACTTATATTATTAAAATACTAGAAGTTGCCCATTATATCATGAAAACGAGAGTGGTAGGGCAACATTAGCGCATGAAGACAGTAAAACTGAAAAGCAAAATACAAATTTAGGAGTGAAAGTTGTGGAAGTGAGAAAAGCAAAATACAAATTTAGGAGTTAAAGTTGTGGAAGTGATAGGCAGTTGCAATGGTAGGCTAATAGTAATTCAATGGCAAAGGCACATGATCATGAGCTGTCAGTGGCGTCCCTATGGGGGGGCACGGGGGGGGCACGTGCCCCCCTATATTGGACCTGTGCCCCCCAGGTGCCCCCCCCATATGAACTTTCCAACTCTGGCTAAAATATACAGTTCGTATAGAGGGTGCCCCCCCAGAGAATCGTGTGCCCCCCCAGGTGCCCCCCCGCTCTAGACCTCCCAGTTACGCCACTGTGAGCTGTGCTAGTGATAGAGTAATGAATCAGTTAATGGCAATCAAGTTGGTTGCAGAATTGTCAATACTGGATGGTATATAATGGCACCTTGCTGGTTGGCCTCTGGTGGAAGAGGATGAATGAACATGGGAGTGGGATGAGATATTGCTTATGGTATGATTCATAGTTGACTGAAAGTGATTGAATGTTATTTGTGAAGCATTTAATGTTTAAAGAAGAGTAAGTGATAGGAAAGAGCTACAAAACAGATCTGTGTTTTGACATGTAGTTTGGGAAATATCCTGAGGGTGGCAGTTAGGATTACTGGAGCCAGTGGCGGCCCCTGTTGTAAGGAATTGCAGCAAGTCAAACTCATGCAACTCTAGTCTCGAAGTGGATTTAGGGTGAATTAGGTAAATAAGGGAGAGGTAAGGGGGCTGTAGGAGAGTATCTGAAGTAAATGGGTGCTGAGGAAGGACAGATGAAGTGTTTAGGTAAGTTGTATGCATGAGGAAGGTGCTGACATTGCACTACATGGCAGTTAGGTTTAGTTTAAATGTTAAGAACATAATAATAATATTAAGTACTTCTGTAGAGCCCATTCCAGTAAACTGCTCATTGGCACTACGTTAGATTACCTGATATTTCTGTCGTATTTTGCAAAAAGACATCTTTTCAGTGGCATCTTGAAGTTATCCAAGGTTTTCGATTTTCGCATGTTTTCTTGTAAGCCATTCAAATTTGTTGGTGATGAGAAGGAGAAGGCTCTATCTTCAAACTTGTTTTGATTCTGTGTGGAAGGGATCTCAAAGAACAGTTTGTCTCATTTTATCTACACAGAAATGGTAGGGAGAAATGCCCAACCAGCCCACAAGCAATGATGCCAATGCAAGATTAATTTTAAAACACTGAGGAAGTTGTTGCGTCAGCCAATCTCTAAACTGCCAATTTCCAAATATCTCAAATAGTCAAAAAGACTTGATTTAGATATGGCAAAGAAAATACCATGCCCATCTCTGCAATTATTGCTCATGGATGTTTTTTCAGGCCACTTAGATCATTCACAAATAGTGAATTGTGTAACCGTAAAACCAGAAGGCGATCGTAGTTCTCTCAATTTATTTACATATGTAACAAAACACCCTCTAACAAAAACAGTTACAATCAGATATTTGACTGACCATAGCTTGTGTTAAGAAATTAATCTCAGATAAAACATAAATTCAGGAATTTATCATACGTTTAAAGGTGCATGATGTCTTACAATATTAACACAGGGTAATCCTCATGGATAGGACCCAGGACTCAAAATATGTACCTGAACAATAAATTCTATAATTAGCTAAAGTAATAATCTAAATATACTTTATTGGAATGTGTATTGAGAATCTGTATTGCGAAAAATTGGTTCTGTAAGTGTTTTGCATAACACCAGGTGGCAGATAAATCAAATCTTAATTATTTGTCCACTAGATGGCAGTAAATCTTTTGTCAGGTGGAGGTTTGGTCCAGAAATTGGCTCCAAAAATGTGTTCACTTTGACTGTGATTTTATTACTGAAAGCATCACTCAGGATGTACCAGCAAATTATTGCTTTTTAAACTGATCATGGAATTTCATTCCTGACTTTACTGGATTTCCTATATGGAACCACTTTACTGAATGTAAGTGAATTTACTTATACTATGTTGAGTAGCTATTGCAGATTGCTGTATTTAATACATTTATTTATTTATTTAGCAATTAGCTCAGACATAGTTATTTTATATTTTAGGTTCTACATGTAAACCATAGTGATGAATTGTTTGAAAGGGATTGAAACCTGATTATGTCATAATTGTAAGTAAATGACAGATAATTGTCGATACTTGTGAATTGTGTGACTACTTATTAATATGACTGATTATGAATGTGAATTAATGTGATAATTCTAAATTGTGTGTTTGAGTTTGAGTTTTAAAAATAATCAAAAATAACTTTAAAAATATTTCAACTGATATAATAACAAATATTATACTTAGTCATTTTATGTTTTATACTTCATTGTTATACATGTTAATTTTATATATTTCTTGATTGTAGGGAACTACAGTACATTGTACATTTACTGATTAAAGTATTGTGTTGAGTTCAACTGCAAGTCTCCTCCATCTCATTCCAACTTATTTCCAATTGACAACGTGGACCCAGACTTCACTGCTTCATCTGGAGGACACTAATTATGCTATCGCACCACCATAGCTGAAAAGGCAGCTGAAATGAAGCCTACAAGAATGCAAAATAAAAGCAAGGTAACTACAGCTGCTAAGAAACTCTCTGGAGCCATCAAAAGAAATGCTGACAAAAATTTCATGATGAACTTGATAAGGCTATGGCTGAATTTGCACTCATTCCAACTTATTTCCAATTGACAACGTGGACCCAGACTTCACTGCTTCATCTGGAGGACACTAATTATGCTATCGCACCACCATAGCTGAAAAGGCAGCTGAAATGAAGCCTACAAGAATGCAAAATAAAAGCAAGGTAACTACAGCTGCTAAGAAACTCTCTGGAGCTATCAAAAGAAATGCTGACAAAAATTTCATGATGAACTTGATAAGGCTATGGCTGAATTTGCGCTTGTTAATGAAGAGTACAATGAAGTGGTCACTGGAAATGATTTGGAAGACGTTAAGGTGTTGTGAATGACCTTAATTTAGAACAATATGAAACAGCTGTTATTGAAACTTATGAAAAGGCCAAAATTGAGTTCAAAGAGTGCAAAAAAGCTGTTATCACACCTCTGTTATCCCGAATTGACACCCCCAAAAGCAGGCTTTCGCGTCTGTGTGAAAGGACTAAAGCATTAGTGGAGGATAAAGGGATTGGAATGTCTTCACAGTTGTTTGATGGATTGAATAAACAGTTTGCTCCATTGATACAGGATGTTCAAAATTTACGAGGGGTTTTCCATAAGTTCTGTCCAACTAGTCATAACTTTTGCTAGATTTGATGTAGAAAAATGATATTTGGGTCAAATAATATCGACGTAATTTGCAAATAACTCCCAAAAATCAGATCATAAAATAAAAAATAAATGCCTAATCTGTTGCCATGGAAACCAGAAGTCATGAAATGCGGCCCAGACTTTGTAGTGCTCACTTAAAATGAAATGAACACCTGCTTGCATTATCTGTGTCTTGACATACTGAATTGGAGTATATTCATAATTTTTTTCATGAAATATAATCATTTAATTGTAAACTCATTAATAACATTGGAAACTGGTATTTTTGTTACATCTCAGTTACTGTACCATCACTCACGTAGTTTCTCAGTTTTTTATGTTATGAGCAATTTTTTGGATTTGGATTTCATCATATATACCTGTTACATTTTTTCATTTTAATTGGATAAAACTAGCAGAGAGAGTAAGAACCTTTTATCATACATTCAAGGAAGACAGTATGAGTGACAGAACCAAATAAATATTGTACAAACTTTTTCTGAAGGAAGAGAAGAATCATTGGAAAACCTAAGAAAAGAAGACTGGAAAATGCCAAAACTGACCTTAACATGAAGACTGAGGTAATATACTTAGAGATGGATAGAAAGTATGAGGAAACATATTTACAAGGTCACAGTAATCATTTTTGGAATTTGGGAAATGACTTATGAATGTTTCGAAAAAATTATGTTCTATATCTCTTGTAATATTACATATTTTACACGATATGTCAAGTATGTGTCTGTTAACAAACTCTCGGATGCATTTCATGACTTTTGGTTTCCATAGCAACAAAATAACAATTTATTTTTACCTCTTTGATCTGAATTTTTGGGGATCATTTGCAAATTATCTCAATATCAACCCTATTAAAGGTCAAAATTTGGTAAGTCTGAAATTCTTGTCTCCGGTGTTTAACAATAATTCATGATGGCAGGAAGACCAATAGAGGACCTCTTGTTGTCATTTGTCATAGACAAGGATATTAGCAAAACTTTTAATACAAAAAATACGCGGCAGAATATTTTTATCCCTTCCAAAAATAGCATTGAAGTGGCCTACCCCCCTGAAAATGGCCTGTCTCCAACAACATTTTCTTTGAAAGATTGTATCACAAAAACTACTACAGGATCCTAATTCAATTAAACTCTTCCATACATGGAGACTTGACTGTCAGTCTTCTGAAAACTGGTCACCAATAGCTGAAATAATATTCTGTATAAGAGCAGGAGGTTGTTGTGTCGATGTCTCCAATATGGCGTCATTAGCATCACGCTGGATTTGTTTCTTAATAAAAATTAAAGGGACACACATTCTGTGAGAAAACCTTGTGTCTGATGTTGTCTGAGAACCCAAGAAAATAACTGAACTATCTGTAGCTCTGTGTCATTTATGTAAACCAACATATTAGAGTATTTCTGTTGGCATATCAGTTGTCCTATCTCAATTTGTCATTAGCAAATGCCTTGCTACTCTATTTTGACTGCATATTTCAGGACCAAAATCACTGTGAACATATGTCTGGTGTTCATAAGGTCATTGCATGCACATACTGCCAGACTGCCAGTTTTCTACTGGTCCCTGCAAAGATTTTTACTGTAATTATCATTAGCATCACGCTGTCATTAGCATCATGTCAAAAATGGCTTATTGCCTTTACGTCACTAAAATTTTGTTGCAGTTGACTGCAGTTGAAATCAGTTGAATATATATTATCAATAAATGTTTCAACAGACTATCGCATAACATTTTTGCATTTTCTTTGCATCTGACATGCTTAGTATGAAGTTTGATGCTTCTCTGAAACTACTAACCAAATATGGGATTCCAGTAACATTTAACCAGTGTCTAGCATCTGAAATATGGTTTAGTAAAGACACTGGGCACTGGAGGAAGTAGTGGAGATCATCTTTATTATTCAGAATCCAAAATATTGATGAAAAGAGTGTTTTTGTTTGTTTTTGTAAATTTCTGGTTCAAGGACATGTTCTATCTCAATGACTATTGGTCATAGAGACCTGAAATATAGTTCAATGTGTGCAGAAAAGCCACTTTCCTATTTGTTGGTAATACATTATTCAGCTCTAAATGGTACGGATTTCAAGTTATAGGCATGATGCTAATGACACACATATTTGGTATTTTAATTGATTAAATGCAGTTTCTCAAAAATAATTGGCACTAGAGACCTGAAACTTGGCCCAAAATGTGCCAGCAACTTGCCTAATCATTGGCAATAGATTTTTTAGCCCTAAGTGGTCATGATTTTTTAGTTAGAAGTGTGATTTTAATGTCAGTCAAAAAACATTACAGCTATGTTTATCACCTCAGTACAGATCAGCGGGGCATTGGGACCCTTGGACATGAAAGTGCAGTGATAGCTGACTGTTTGACCCACCTAATGCAAACTTTAAAAGGAATTTCCGGAACGAAAAATTTTCAAAATTTTTTCAGCTGAAATTTCAAGGTTTTCAAAACAATTTTATATTTCCAACATATTACCACAACTTTAAAAATTACTCGCTCACACATTATTTTCAATATTTTTTTACAATAAAATGTGGACCCTTTCCCTTTGATAGTGGTATTTTTTCTAATATCCTCTCTAATTTTCTTACGTTATGCTGAAAACCTTAAAGAAAATATTATTTTCTAACATTTTGCCAACATTTGTGAAATGTGAAATTTACACCAATACGACATCATGGAAATATTTTTTTCTAATATTTTCTCAAGGTTTTGTCTAATATATGTATTTCATATTTTGCAGACAAGGCCACAGTAACCTTATCACCACATTAGTGAAAAATATTGGCCCTTGTGACTTATTTAAGCATTCCCTGATATGATCACAATATTGCCAGGATGTTTTTGCAATCTTCTATATAATTATTACCAATACATATTAGTCAAATATTTATAATGCTGTTTAAACAAGATTGATATTATTCTCTATGAAAGATTGAATGAAACACAAAAATAATATTTCTTTAAATATTTATTTTATCATTCATTCAATATTAGAACACTGTTATAACAAATGTCAAAATTGTGATCATACACATATTATCTATTCAACTATCACATTCAAAATTAATTACCTACACACGCTACAGTCCCAAAGTAATAAAAAGTCAATTTCATATCCATTCGCACTGGAGTTCATTCACGTTTGACAACTTGGCAGTTTACAAGTAAAAGTTGTGTCATGCTTGAGAAATTCTTTTGTTTTTGACAAGTTTTACCAGAAATAGTCCGGCACACAGTCGTGCTTGACTGCTTCAGAAGTTGTCATCTGAGAGTGCAGGTTGCTCATTCACCATGACTGATAAGGCCTGGTTCAAAAATAATGAAGCCACGCAGCATATTTTCTGTAGGGGTCTCAAAATAAGAGAATGGCTGTATGTGACAACTTCATGATACACCATTGCTTTAATTACATTCTTGTGCAACTTTCCAGAAAATTTCATGACATTCTGTCTCATAGTTATTGAGATAGAGTTGAATTACATTGAAAAACTATCATTTTTTCACAAATAAAACGTGACATAACATTTTTGACCACTTGAATTCTTTCAGTTTCACAAATTTGGACATATTCTAAGGCAATTTCTCAACACTTTTTGGAATCTCTATATCCTCAGGCTTCATAAATCCATCAAATCAAGTATTTATATTTGCCTGTGTTGACGTTATTGAGCCATTTGGATTCAAAGGTTGACTTCCAAAAATTTAGTCAAATTTGACGCTTACTGATCTGGGATGCTCTAGTGTCCCTTTGACATGTGTCAGTTGAATCTTTTGACCGTTGAGACCTAGTCTTATATTTGCTTATCTGTTTTCGAGCTTCTTATGGTTGTGGAAAATTTAGTTCACTAAAAAATTCCAATGAATAGCAGGGTGGGTGAATCCGTCGCAAGCGTAACGCTCAGAATACTTTGTAGTGCCACAGAGCAATAAAAGCTCCATTTTAAATCTGCTTTGGCTTGTAATGTTGCAAAATCTGTGTAGTTTTGAGAAACAAGCAAGTAATCCAGGTCTGCAGCTGGTTTCTGGTGGTAAAATACAAAGATTTCTTAAAAGGGGTTTTGTCGCAAGCGTAACGCTATGGAAAATATTGGTTATATTTTCATGGTTTTCTTGCAAGGAGTAACGCAATCATTCTAGTATTACTTGTAGTGATAATCAACACAATATTTCAGTAGTTGGAGTATGTTTCAATGTTTCATTATCAAAATTTTGCTCATTGCGAAGCTTTCCTCAAAATTTGGGGCCAATTTGTTGAAAAAGGCAATAACTAACACAAATTTCACTTTAACTTTGTAATTACTCTTACGCTTTATCCAGTTATTATTGATAATGCATATAAAATCGATTTTGGTCAAAACCGGAACACTTTTTTGACTTTTGTGTCACAGCATTACCCAAAATTGGCTTTTTATTTAAAAAAATAAGCTAAAAAACACGCTTCTATCATAATTTGCTCTGTTGGTATTCACTTTGGTGGCACTTATTTGGTACCAATTTGAAGCCCACATACAGGCGCATAACACAGGACAGGTGATATTATTTTAGAGGAAAATTTGTACATCTGAGGAGAAAATATGTAAGTTTTTTTTTTAAATATTTCAACAAAATTCGAAAAATAATGTTTTCCTCATAAAATATTTGGTGAATTTGGATGAAAAGCGCCGTGGAGACGTAAGAGTACATGATTTTTGTCATCCAACAAAAAAATTAGACTTAATTTGAAGATAAGTTACCATTTAGTCTACTTTTCTTTTACTGCCATGGAAATAAAAATAAATAAAATTTGGTAATATTCCGCTTTTATCAGTTATTTCCACAAACCACAGCAAAATGGTAAATACAGTTTCTAGAACTTAGACATGTTTGTCACAATATTATGTGGTCATTTGATACATATAAACATTTTAAAATTTTGATGGTCATGTCACACTTTGGCTTCATTATTTTTGAACTAGGCCATAAACAAACTTACAGATTAAAATATTTCACATTTTTTAGCAAAACCCAACAAAGAGATCAAATATGTATTATGAATGGGAGATTCACAACTGTGAGCAGATGTGCTCAATTTTAACTAAATTTCCCAATACCTTGTATTGTGTGCTGTTCATTCCAACTCTGTCAGAAAGTAAGGGGGACCACCATTTAATCTCAAGTTGGGGGGAGGGGGGTTTGGATTGTTTTTTTTGCAATAAATAATTTCTTGCTCAGTTTTGGTAAAACAAAGAAATCATTTTTGGACAGTCTTGAAATTAATAATTTCTGGTTGGGTTATTTCTTTACAAGGTCTTGCTTAATTTTGGAATGAATATTTGACTTGTCACACTTGAAATGAAATAAATAAAAATTAACCGCTGATGGAAACTCAAAGCACCCCCCCCCCAGATATTTAATGGTTGCCCCCTGTCTACAAGTGGACTGCTCTTGCATTGCCACAGATCAGAACATATGCTGTCTTGTGTTGCCACCTAGTGAGTAGTGTGCTATTCCGCGAGCTCCTGCGAGCGGTCCACCAACTTTCAACCACAGGAAGACACACAATTTTGTCTGGAAGACACCGGGGCTGTTTCTAAGTGTGTTGATGGCCTTGTCTACTTCCTTAGAGAATGTGATTGCCGAGTCTGATTCTGGTATAAATCGATGTTGAATAGAAATTTTGTGAATGTGCAATGAAATTGGAACTATTTCTTGGGACAACAATGCTGTAGCATAGGAAATCAACTTTTGTGCCAGGTGGCAGCAGCATGCAGTTCTCAGTTTCACCAGACTGGGTTGCCCCCTAATATGACTGGATGGATGATTGGGGCTTATACTCTGTATATATCTATATCATTGGTGTGCTCAATAGACCAGAAGAAGGACACAGGCAAATGAGGGTTGAAACAGCTGTCCAACAAACACTAAGTCCAGGTGACCTGTCCAGAACAGGAATCAAACACTGGACCCAGCGATTGGCAGCCCATTGCACTGCTGACTGAGCTTGCCCTCCCCTATCTGGAGAAGAGACAGATAAATATAATTCATTCTGCACGGCCAAATAAGCTTGCTCTGTCTCCTCTCTAGAATATCTGGTTAAATAGATATTTTTTATAGACATCTAAATCTAGATAGCCAGAAAGCTAGAAAGCTAGAAAAAAAAGAAAGAAAGAAAGAAAAAAAATCGATAGATCGATAGATATAGATAGACATAGATATATATAGATATATATAGAGATAGATAGATAGATAGATAGATAGATAGATAGATAGAAAGATAGATAGATGGATGGATGGATGGATGGATGGATAGATGGATGGATGGATGGATGGATGGATAGATGGAATGGATGGATGGATGGATGGATGGATGGATGGATAGATAGATATTTCTATAAGTCCTTAGACATCATGTTTTTAATGCTGTCGGTTAACAACTCTTTAACAACTGTATAAGGGGGTGACCATTTAATAATTTGGGGGGCTTGGAGTTTTCCTCAGCGGGAAATTATTCATTTCACAGTAATGGCAGCCACAATTATTTATTTCAAGCACACAAAGTCCCTAGATATCCATTCCCAAATCAAGCAACGCCTTATTAAGAATAAACTCCTTCAGAAATTATTTATTTCAAGACTGGCCAAAAGGGATTTATTTATTGAAAAAAACTGAGAAAGAAATTATTTATTTAAAAAAAAATTCCAAGCCCCCCCTTCAGATTAAATGGTGGCCCCCTAAGTATTTTCTTGTGTTATGCTCCATCGCATATGCAACCCAAACAAAATTTCTCAGACCCTCTCCAGCTGAGACAAAATAATGTGTGTTTTTTATTCTTAATCCCTTACTGAAAACACAAATTTTCCGCAAGCTAATTCTCATTAATTGATAATTTGATTCAGTAATAATTCTGGTTTGTTTTGTTAGCCTTGGGCCTAGCATGGAATGCAGAGAACAACTGAACTATTTAACTTGGTGGATGATTGTCTATGACAACTTCGAAGTGAGTGAGGCGTCTGAGGCAGAAGGTGTCAAAAACAAAAGAAAGCATTAATTTTCACACAGGTTATCAGGTACTTGTTACAACTTTGCCAAAGTGGAAGGTGTCATGACAAGTTTGTCAAACACGAATAAACTCCACTGTAGCACAATACACAAAGTTTTTTTACGGATCCAGGATTTTCCAAAAGGTGGGGGGGGGGCAATACTCAAATATTGCAGTCTCTAGAAATTTGTTTGACTTCTTCAAAGTTATCTGCTTCTCAGCAATATAATCTTTACCCTAATATTGTACTTCTGCAACTCTGAAATAAAAAGAAAATGATTGAGATTGACGGCACAGAAACTACAAAATTCTCTCTGGGTCTTATATGATTGGGACTGACTCTAGAAGACTACCAAGGATTTCACTGTGTATTTCTTTAAATGTAATACCACTGTATTAAGAATAAACTTAAGAAATATAAACGTTATGAATGTATAAAAGTTTGAAGATTCAGTTTCCTTTTGTGACACACGTTGTTGAATTGAGCACAGCAAGGAGTGTCTCTTTTCCTTTGGTATGCAACCATTATTACATGTCCAAGTTGGGGGAGGGGTTAAGATTATTTATGAAATGTAATACCCAATATTTGCTTTTAAATTAAACAATATCTTATTGAAAATCCTTTTCCATATGAATTAAGTGTTTCAAGATTACCTGGAAAACAATTTCAAGGTTACCAGGAAATAATTTATTTATTTCATCAAAACAATTTAAGATTTTATTATATACACTCCAAGCCCTTCCCACTATCCACTGTATATCTAGTGATTGCCCCCTGAGGTTGAGATTGCACAGGGGACAATGATGGGATTAGATGTTCATTTTGGTGAGAAACTGCACCTATAGCACCAGGTGAAGACATTACTCCCTTTTACAATATATCCTCATGCCCATCTAGAGTTCATTTATTTATTTTTTGATTATTGAATATCTATTTCACAGAAAAGAAAGATGAGGTTATTTATTAAATGTAATACCTCACAGTATCTATATCATACTTAAAATCTAAACAATACATTATAAAGATATTCAATCCATTTCAATGAATTATTTCAAAATTGCAAAGAAAAAAGCAACTTATCATGACAATTATTTAAGATATTTCAAAAAAGAAAGACAAGCTTTACGGAGCCTCATCCCCTGGATATATTTACATTATAACAATTGCATTGGAGAACTGATGGTTTGAGATGTTCATGTTTGGTGAGAGTCACCCTTTATCACCAGGTGGAGACACCAGTTCGTTTCAGTACACATCTTATCATAATAATAGTCATAGCAGGAATCTCATCTCACTCATAAGGCTTTTTTCTCTCAATCCATAACATCTTATATTACACTCCTGAGCCTGTCAATTCATCTGAAGTTCCCGATAGGGCAAATTTTACCTATCAACATTCATTATTTCCATAGTTACACAAATATATCTAGGGAATTTGCTACAAAAAAACACATTTTTTCACTTAAATACATCTCACCTGTACATTTAACTGCCACAACAAGCACTGTAAAGCATTTAATATTAAAGACCATTAAATTCCGCATCTTTTGATATGCAGACTGATCTTCTATGGCCAATATATTTACCCAGTTACCAGATATTCCTGTTGGGAGTTTGACAAAAAACATATTTTCAACATACAAATCTGGAAGCTATATATTTCTCTGCCACATCAAGACCAGTAATGCATATTATATTGCAGGCCACTAAATTCCCCATCTTTTTCCAAACTGATTGAACTTCTATGTCCAATATAACTTCCCAGCTCCCAGAAATTAAATTGCGTCATGCATTTAGAAAATCATATTTTCCAACAACTCCAGTCTCTCAGTGTTTGTACTTTGTAGTGATGTACACCACGCTGTAGCAGTTCCAAACAATCCACCTTACTTCATCTATAACTGAAAGCTCACTGGAACCTGCAAATAAGACCTGCCTTCACATTACTCTAACCTGGGAAGAACCAGGAACTCGCTGCATTTTTGAAAAGCAAGAAACCCTAACGGGTGAACAGCTAGTACATGTATATTGCTCCAGAACCATGTTGACAATACAATATCTATACAGATGGCACCACTAGTTCTCCAGCTGACAGATGGCCCATGCAAACCTCATCCAAAAATGGCACCATACAATTGCTTACTACAAGTAGCAACAACAACAACAACAACAACAAAGAGGCTCAATGTAAAACATATGACAGAATATTCAACACATGAGTAAAAGAATTACTGCAGATTCAGTAAGTATGCGTTTCAAGGGCCAGTTTTCTCACTGGCCACGTAGTTTGTTCAGCTAGCCTGATTGGTCCAGGAGGAATAAAACGTCCTCCAAATCCATAAGTTGAACGTAGAAAGCAATGAGAAACGTGCTGTTCTTCTTCAGTGAGCAGTAGAGTTTGATCTGTTGATAGGATTAGATGTTTTAAAACACTAACAGACACTATCCATTCCACACACCTGTGAGACATGTCAATGGCTCTGCAATACATTTTATGGTATTTAAATGAGATTTTTGCTATGTATCTCAATGCTTAAGCCAATCATATGCACTGTATTTGCTACGTGTAACTCACTTTTTGCAGAAACTCATACTTATTGAAATTGCAGTAACGTGTATGTTGACACTTATATTAATGCACAACCAGTGGCACCCATATATCAATTTTCACAATAACAATAAATATAACCAAGTGTAAATAGTTATTATGCTACAGTAAAAAATTAAATTATCAATGTTAACACCAAGTGCTATTTTAAACGACTTACATACATGATTCGGTAAGTCCAATTTTGTAGTAAGCATCTCATAGCTGCATAGTGGAGAGTTCAATGCACTGGCTGCCATGTCTTCTTATGCATGTGTAGTAAAGTGACCCACAAAGGTACTGGGATAGGTTTGGCTTACTTCTGCACTTTAAAAATTTGCTGTATATTCAGTTACATCAATCACAAAATTACACTATTGAATGAAAAGTAAATTGTTTTATATTATAAAAAGCACTTCAATCATTAGGACAAAAATGTGTACATTTAAACTATTTCAATTGTGATTTTACAGTGTCTTCTATAGATTAGCACACACTTGTTTGGTATAGATTTCTTCATACCAGGCCAATGAGTGCATCAACTGATTGTGGACATCTGCCTTCCATCAGTCATAGATATAATTAGTGGCAGGGTGGCCCCAACCACTGAGTAGTCTGAGCTTGAGGTCGCATTCACTGGACTGTGCAGGAGTCTTAAACTGTTTGATTTTTTATTTATCATAAGTCTAAATATACAGTACTTTCTCAGTGAAAATCAGTGTGCCACACCTAACAATTTACTATTGCCAAAAAACAAAACCAAAAAAAAAGAACGAATAATTATGTGACAAGGAATTGCTATTAGATTTAAATGGGTAGACAGAGATAGATAGATAGATAGATAGATAGACAGATAGATAGATAGATAGATAGATAGATAGATAGATAGATAGATAGATAGATAGATAGATTGACAGATAGATTGATAGAAAGATAGATATTCTACAGGTAGATAGTCTACAGGTAGATAGGTAGATAGTTGTTGGGTAGATAAATTGATGATTTGGACTCTACATGTATCCTTATGCACTTTGTAGGCTAAGGGACAGACAGAGATGATCTTTGGGGGGGGGGGCCATGGATTTTTGGTGAATAAAAAAGTTTCCTCCCACCTTTGGCTGGGGTACCGTAATGTTAAAATTGCAATAAAAAAGTTTCATATCCGCATGTGTACAAAATTGTTCGTCAGCGATTTGCAAGCACAAATAAAAAGATTTCCCATGGGTAAAATCTACCCCCCCCCCAACTATCTACTGGTCGGCCCCTAATCAGGAGAGAAATAGGACACAGCAATGAAAAGCCAATATGACCAAAGAAGAGCAGGAACTGAACCTAGAACCCAGGGATTTGCCAGTGTAGCAATAGTCCAAGAGCCAGAGCACTTTTATTTGACTTTTCATTCTCATCAGAGTTTTGCATTGGCTCTTATAGCAAATTTTCTGTAGTTTTTGAAAATGGAAGTTTTAGAAAACAATTTTTGGACAGTTTTTTGTAAAATGGCCGTAACTGAGGCATCGTCAAATTTCACCTTTCAGCCAAAATTACTGAAAAAATCACATAATGCAAACTTTAAACATGAATCACATACAGTAAATATATATTTCACTTCAACTATTTACATGAATATTTTGTCTTACTCATACATTATCAGCTTGATATGACATCATTCAAAAATATGTAAATTTATGCAGCTAATTTGCATAAATCCAAGATGGCCGACACATTTAATGAAATGGCTCGTGACAATTAGCTGTTATGCTTTGTGAATGTTTTCCTGATGCATGCAAATATTAAACTAGAATATTGTTATTTTCAGATTTTTTGCTTCAAGGTATGATCAAAATATTTGGAAAGTTTTAAGCACCTACCTGGAAGAGTGACAAAGTTGTGAGCTCATCAATTACAAGATGTCATGTCAAAAAAAAGGCAACTTTCTGACCTTTTTATTTAGGTTTGGCAGCCATCTCATTCTCATAGCTTCAAATGATACTGTTTTCACCTTAACAGACACATTTGGTATCATTTCATGCCTCAAGCAGAATACAAACTCGAGAGGCATTTGAATTTTTGGTTGAATTTAAAAAATGCATTTCCATGGCAACCAAGGATACCACTATCACAAAACGCTGATTTTCTAGGTTTGAGGGCAAAGTGGCCATTGTACAATGATGGAAATACTCTATTTTATTAAATGGGCAATAGAAATCAAATTTTGAATTGTTATGACTATGCTGTTGCCATAGCAACCAACTGTTATTTGATGAAATTGTTAGAGAGATTGGAACAGGTCACATTGTTAATATGGGACGGCTTGTGTCGCGTAACACAAAAGAATTTATCTTTGCAAATCAGACGTATAATTTTGCAGATGTGGTCCTATATTCCTAGTTATTACAAAGAGTCGAGAATTAATCCATATATTATATTTCAGGTTATATTTGGGTGAGTGATCATTTAGAAAGAACAAATATAGATCAGAATGAATTGAGTTGCGGGTGCCGTTCAATTGCACAGATAATTAAATGATTGACATGTCTTGGGCCAATACAGTGGTACCTGCGTCATAAACCGTCTGTTGTAAGACTAATTTCCCTTATCTGACTGCCTTCTTCCTATATCATGCAATGGATTGCATCTATGCACTCTCATGCAGGACACCTGATTCTGACAGAATTAAGACTGTCAGAATAATGTATCACCGGTTAACCAACTTTTGCAACAATTGCTAGATTGAGAAGTTACTGGAATCCAATACTTCTCACTGCCTGAACGGCCATGCCGCTTATGATTTCTTATTATCCAACCAACAAGGCATTGTTTTGAACACTACAGAGTGGGTAAGGGAAATATGGGAAATTGCGACAGTTGCAGAACTTATTTATTTTCAACCATTTCCACTGAACACAGAACAATGATTTTTGCAAATGAGCAATTTAGACAATAGACAACATTTTTATTCTATGTGACAACGATTTTCTGCAATGACAGCTTCAACACCCCTTTGAAGACTTTTACAACTGTTTATCGCAAAGTCAGCTGACACCCTGCCCCACTCTCTCTTTACGGCTTCCTTCAGAGAGTCAACATTAGGGAGACGGTTTCTATTGTTGGCCTTCTCCAAAACGACCCAGATTGCGTAGTCCAGAGGGTTACGGTCTAGGCTTGAGGACGACCAGAAATCTGCAGTGTGGAGGACATTTCGATGGTGAAAGTGCAAAACCTCGTATGTCAAAATTTTGCTATTTTTAGATTTTTGGTGGAATGACTATTTTAATATCCAATACACGTTGTCAGTTGATTACCTTGCCAGTTTGCTATTTTTGGAAGCTGTAACACACTGGTAACAGAATGATTTCACCAAACCTTGTATGTCGATATGTTTCAAAAAGTGAAAGTGCAAAACCTTGTAACTCAAATCAGAACTTTGAAGCACATATTGTGGGATATTTCAACTTTTTTTGAAAAACAATTACTGTGTTACTTTTTTATGACTCCCAGCAAGTTTCCTGATTAAAAATGTTTTACCTCCCTATATTTGTTTTGGTGATGTAGGCTATTGGAAAAGAGACTGCACGAAAATTTGAAAAAATTGTCATTTTCCTCATTCTTGCCATTGTAGCCACTCAATGAAATTTGTTATTGCAATCTGTCATAGGCAAATTATAATTTTCACTGTATATACATAGATTGAAAGTATATTCAACGCTGCAAGTTGCTTTAAAGTGTGATAAATGATCGAGTTACAAGGTTTTGCACGGGTAGAAAGTGAAAGTGCAAAACCTCGTAAGTCGACATTTTCAATCACATCTGATGGTAACATCAATGCAAGGGGTAAACGACCTCTGACAAAAAATTTGCTACAACAGGGTGTCACTTTCTATGTATCTAGTTGGCCATAACTCACTTATTAATAAACATTACCCTAAAAAAAGACACTTGGCAGTTTTTTTCAATTTCTGAAAAACAGCTTTTTTTGACTTACGAGGTTTTGCACTTTCACCATCGATTTACAAATTTCCTGGTCCTTTTTGTCCGCCCACAGCTGCCAGGCTTCCTCTGGAACCCTTTCCCGATAGCGAACAGTGCTCAATGACACAACAACAATGTCGGAAATGGTCCGAGGCTTCACTTGGGCAGACATGAGATCTGCCACCCTTTTCCTTTTTCTGCTCCTGAATCACCATTTCTTGTCCCAGTGTTGCAAGATTGACCTGATTTGTGGCTGATTAACCACTGTTTGTTGTGTTGTTGGCTTCATAACATTTAGTTAATCTGTTTGCCTATACAGCAACTTAAAGATCATTCCTGAATACTCTCACAGAAACAGCCATGGAGATCCACACCTCTTTGTGTGAACTGGAATGAGGACATCCATAATTTATTAAAGAAGACGAAGTTTGAAGAACCTGCACAACTATGCAAGTCTCGAATCCTGAGGCTTGATGAATCTGGAAAAGCCTGACAAACCTGTGGCATAAATTAAACCGGCTACCCAGATCCAGCGTATCATCCCTCACCAAGAAAGAGTATCAAACTGAATGAAAACCATTTGGAATTGAATAGAGTTCATGTAAATGTAAACGCATCTGAATAGGACGATGTTGGTACCTCAACCTTTAACATGAACCCATAGAAAGAGAATCGGATAATATTGTGAGGTAACTGCTCAAGGTTATCATAACTTGTCAATCAATAAGTCTCTTTCTCAGTCTATCAAAGTTGGCTTCAAGCAACTAAGATCTCAGGACCATTGGACATCTTCATCTCTCTGCAGCTGGGTGGAGATTATTCAGTATTTTTCCGGGAAAGAGACCAAGATGTTGCTAAAATCCTGTCGAGGGCAAATCAGAAAGTGGCTAATTAAAATTCTGAGAATTCACAGGACAAGGAAGCAAACCAGACAATGGATGATGACTTGGGCTTCACAAGTTCACATCCTGTAGTTATGCACTGGCAGGCTAATTTGGACAGAAGGAGGCCACAACAATGAGCCAAAGGATGATTGAAATTGCTGTTCAACATAGGCCTTAGTTCTTGTGCATGCCCTAGCCAGAACAGGATTTGCAACTGGGACCCAGCGATTGGCAGTCCCATGCTCTGCCAACTGAGCTTACCCTATGGTCCCTACCCCAAGGCAAAGGAGCCTAACCACTTTGTAAAGAACCAGGAAAGCCCATTGAAAGCACAGAACCCGATAAGGGAATAAGGAATGGACATTTGGATGGCCAGTTGATGAAAAGTTGTTAGTCAAGTAATTCTGCGAGATTAAGATGGCATTACATGAGAAATGAGGTGGCAGGAGGAATGGTCAAATATTAGTGGGAATACATGTACAACCAACTAAATCTTATTGTACTATTCAAAAGTCCTAAATTGACTCGCCAAGGCCTGCAACTCGGCCGTACACGGACGCATGTCACTGTTACTCAAATGTCCCGCCGCAGGAAAAGACTAGTGTATTCATTTGCATGGGTCTGTACTGATGTATGTTCACTACATGCTTTCTTATGAAACTCTGCAGGATTTTTCCAATCACGACAAACAAAGAACTGCTTAGATTCTGATGAAGATCCACACAGCAGATACAGCACGATTACAAGATACAAATTTATATAGTCCTAATTACTGGTTGGCCAGCTTAAGTGTTTTGCATGAGTGAACATTGAGCTACAATATATCTCCAGTCAAAATATCACATTTGCCAAAGATGGAGCCACTGTCGTAACTTTGTATTTTTTATGCACAAAGAACAAACACCTATAAATGCCACAAGGAGCAGTTTCCTGGCGACAGGACCATGTGCTCCACTGAGTGATCCAACCTTGTTGATTGTGCAAGGGCCCAAATTTTCCTTGTTACATATTCCTGACACCATAGGCATATTGCAGGCGGAATTTTTGTCTGGGAGGGGGCGAGTGACATTTGCCTGAATTTCACGATCCAAATTTTAAATCATGTCAAATAAAATCACTCGGAAACCACCGATTTTCAATAATATTTATCTGATCATGCCCAAATTGCTAGCATTTTTGCTTGCATTTGGACCTTTTCGCAAAGTTCTGGGGAGCGACTGAGATACGCCTATGCCTGACATCTAAACTGCTTCATCCACACTGCACAACAATAACTGTGATGCAGTCGAGGTATAAGACTTTGTATCATCTTGAACATGTTCAAGAATGACCAAGCACTTTTAAATGAAGCACGGGTCTTCCAACATATTCAACCAAGCCTTAGGAGCCTCATCTCATGTACCACAAACCAGGGTGCTTCCCCAAGGACTGTGAGGACTGGGGGGTGCGAGGCCAGTCCTTTGCTGACATCCAATTTTCTGAGATTTCAATGTGCTGTACATACAGTAGAATTTAAACTGGAAAGTTTATTGTTAAATGAATATATGCAGACTTAAGTTGTTGCAATCTAGCAAGACTGATGAACAATTACATTTTCTTCTTAATCGCATAATACTGATGATGTTTCTGTGGCCAAAAGTAGCTTGAAGGATTATCTTGATTTTTGGTTTGTTAAATTTAATATTTTTTCGATAATTTTTATGTAAGGTTTTGGGCTTACGCCAATATACTACATGAATTATCCATTCGAAGAAAAGGATGAGATACAATGAATTTTTTTCAAATACTTTACACTGGCTTACAAAATCTTCCAACCTTGCACATTGCACGCAAAGACCTGTTTGTAGAATTGGTATTTCACTAGTCATGATTTGATCAGCATCAATTTGAATCTGCCAACCTTGTATTTACAGAAATATCATATATGTGTTTCCATATCAATATTTGCCATTTAACCCTTCATTTACAAATATTTTCTGTAAGTTTTTCATTTAAGATTCATGTTTATACTTGATACACATTATGTTGATTCCAACACATTCCTTACCCAATTGTGACCAAACGATTGAATTATGATTACTTCTCTTAGTTGGATAAGTTTTTCTAAAGATACATCACAGTCTACTTTGGTTTAAGTCCAAGTTGGCCATATTAATTCCCTGATGTTATAACATTTTAAACTAAATAATGTGAGGAACTTTGTTCAGATATGAATATTTATATAATTCAGCACCGCACAATCAAGAACAACTCTCTCCCTGCCGTCTGAGTCACCGGTGTAGGGTGATATCAAACGATAATTATTTCATCAAATAATAGTTGGTTGTTATGGCAACAGCATAGTCATAACAATTCAAAATTTGATTTCTATTGCCCATTTAATAAAATAGAGTATTTCCATCATTGTACAATGGCCACTTTGCCCTCAAACCTAGAAAATCAGCGTTTTGTGATAGTGGTATCCTTGGTTGCCATGGAAATGCATTTTTTAAATTCAACCAAAAATTCAAATGCCTCTCGAGTTTGTATTCTGCTTGAGGCATGAAATGATACCAAATGTGTCTGTTAAGGTGAAAACAGTATCATTTGAAGCTATGAGAATGAGATGGCTGCCAAACCTAAATAAAAAGGTCAGAAAATTGCCTTTTTTTGACATGACATCTTGTAATTGATGAGCTCACAACTTTGTCACTCTTCCAGGTAGGTGCTTAAAACTTTCCAAATATTTTGATCATACCTTGAAGCAAAAAATCTGAAAATAACAATATTCTAGTTTAATATTTGCATGCATCAGGAAAACATTCACAAAGCATAACAGCTAATTGTCACGAGCCATTTCATTAAATGTGTCGGCCATCTTGGATTTATGCAAATTAGCTGCATAAATTTACATATTTTTGAATGATGTCATATCAAGCTGATAATGTATGAGTAAGACAAAATATTCATGTAAATAGTTGAAGTGAAATATATATTTACTGTATGTGATTCATGTTCAAAGTTTGTATTTTGTGATTTTTTGAGTAATTTTGGCTGAAAGGTGAAATTTGACATTGCCTCAGTTATGGCCATTTTACAAAAAACTGTCCAAAGACATTTTCTTAAAACTTCCATTTTCAAAAACTACAGAAAATTTGCTATAAGAGCCAATGAAAAACTCTGATGAGAATGAAAAGTCAAATAAAAGTGCTCTGGCTCTTGGACTACAACCAACTGCACTGGCGTCTAACATAGATAGATAGATAGCCAAATAGATAGACAGATAGGTACATGTAAATATATAGACTAGATGGGCCCTATTGCCCTGGTTTTTTTCAAAAGTTTTACCACTTTGTACAATTCTTGATCAAGGAATCTATCCTTTTTTTGAATGGTTATTAAAACAATGAAATTATCTAATGTACATGTACCCTAATATGGGGTGAATAGGGACAAATGGGTGAATAGGGAATGCCTTTTATTTCTTAAAGAGTGGCAACTTCTATTTGACACAGAAAAGTGATTTTTGGCACATATTTAGAATACATATTAGTCAATCTTTTGATGGATTTAATTCTACTTCTTCCTGCAGGCGGGTAGGAGCTGCAGCAACATATTAATCTACCCTTGCAGAATTTGAATTTTACTCAAAGGTCAAAACTTTCTAGCACAAAAAGGATAAGCGCTACAGCCACCATACTTGCATGGCACTTTAAGTTTATAATTTATACACATCATCATTTTCACAAAACTTGACTGACCTAGCTAAATAAGCCCTTATAATATCAAAAGAAGCAATTTCCAGGCTCATTTTTCGCCAATAAACACAGAGCAGTAAGAACACTGGAAACCAAACCAGAGGTGGAGTGATATCAAAAACATATTGAAAATAGTAGCAATGGTAGAAAATCAACTGAAACTGATATAAATTCTAAATATATAGGTTAAAAAATTTTGAAAATGTGACAAACAAGCATTGACAAGAAATCATGTGGATTCACAAAGAGACCATGGTATAAAAGGAAGACAATTTTGGCCCAAATGAGTTTCAAAATGGTTTTAGAGGACAAGAGAAGTGGATGAGATAAAAGGCTCTGCCTATTAAGTCATGGGTTCACCCAAGTAAGTGACAATGTAACAGAAATGTCCAAAATAAAAATACAAATTTTCATTTTAACCAACTTAAATGGATTTTAGGTTACAATTGTTGAATTGGCTTTTCAAAAACTGTTTATTTTACAGGGAGTTGATTTTTTTGAAATATTCAGTAATATTTTTTAGTCGTGTTAAACACATTTACTAATGTATAATTCACAAATATGAACCACATAGACAAGAAAGGAAGTATACGATTTGAGGAAATTAGCGAGTGTCCCTATTCACCCCATAGTACGGGGTGAATACGGACAGTTGTTTTCTGGGCCTCAATCATTGAGAATTTGAAACCTTTAAAAGCTTCTAGTGGAAGATAGATCTGAAGTTTAGATACAGTTTGACCTGAATTTAGATTTCTGAGATGAAAAGTGTCTATCCTAGGACAGAAAATGTCCTAATTAAATGTTGTCTGCACTGAAAGTGCCAGTATACCATTTTCTATTTTGTTTTGACATAGTGATATGACATTGAGATATAGTAATGATCGAAAGGGATATTTTCTTGCTGCCGTGAAACCAGCAGCAACAGAATAACATTGCAGCTTTGTCAGCTCTTGCAGTTTTTTCACTCACTGCAGTCTTTGTTAAACTAAGCTACATTTTCATCAGGAAATTTGGAATTATGAGAAGAACTATACAAACATGTACTTGGAATAAGTGGTAATATCTAGCATTAAATTGTTCTAAATTAATTTTCTCATCAAAGAAATTAGTGCCATGAGAACTATAGAAAGTGTAGGGCCCGTCTAATGGATGAGCCAGCAACAGCACAATGGATTAAAAAAAAGGAAAATAATAATTATTCCTCATTTTCATGTTGTGATGGGGGGGGGGGAGAAGGGCAGTTGACAGCTGACCTTCCCTGCTAGGGCAGACCTGGTGCCCTAAATGTCCCCAAAGAGGCACCCTGGGTGAGTGGGGGGGGGGCCTAAACATTATAGGCCTATAAGAATTGTAAAATTTAATTTCAGATTAATTAAAATAATAAGCATAGTAATTTTATTCTCAACAACTTTTGAGCAAGATTGTAATACGCAACCGTAATGTATTCATGTACACCACTCAGTAATACCACGGACAAAAATCAATAATTTCACTTCTGCAATCTGCATGGATAAATTAAGTGACTGATATATCATAATATCATAATTATGATGATATCATAAACCTATATAGTATATAATCCATATCTTGTGAATGCTAGTTTATAATCAACCATACATAATTAAATGTTGTCTGATACATTGTATATCAGACATCATTATATTAGTGATCGATCATGTAAGCAATCGCTAATATTATGTAGGGGGCACTCCCAGCTCATTCCCGACTCCATACAAGTGAGGGGGCACTCTCAAGAAGCTAGGAATAGACCTGCTGAAACTTCTATTGGGGGAGATCAATTTATGTCCGGTGGGGGTGGGCTCGGAGTTTGAAAAAAAAAAATTCTCAATTTTATGAAATGATTGATTGACTGATTGATTTTTTGTATTTGTTTCACCACACTTACCACTCGTACAACACTGCACTTTCACATATTCACACATTCCATCAGTAAAGTAAAATCAGTACAACAATTCAAGTGTATGGCAAGGAGGTGTGCCACTAGTTAAATGTGGCTGTTATCAGTGATGAATTGAGTTATGAGAATGGGATATAATACAAAAATACGTAAAGGGATTCTTTTTGGGCAGTCTTTAAATAAATAATAAAAATCTTTGAACCTTTTAAAAATTCCATATCTTCCCAGAAAAAGCAAACACAACAACATCAAAACCCTAATCTCCACACATAAACCAGTCTCAACAAACTCCATTCAGACAACTATTTTTTGACCCAGGTCGGTTCTAGTTTTGTCCCTATAATAATAATAATAATAATAATAATAATTACTTATATAGCGCCAATTCCAGTAAACTGCTCATTGGCGCTTGGTTATATTAGTTGATGTTTCTGTAGTATTTTGCAAAAAGATATGTTTTCAAACGTTTCTTGAAGTTATCCAACGTTCTTGATTTTCTCACATTTCTGGTAAGCCATTCCAAAATGTTGGTGACGAATAGGAGAAGGCTCTATCTTCGAACTTGTTTTGATATTGTGTGGCAGGTATCTGTAAGAGCAGTTTGCCATTGCTGCGGAGGTTAAGGTCATTTCCAGGTTTTAGTTGAATGAGACTTTTGAGGTACTGAGGCGCTTGATTATTCACTTCTTTCCATGTGGATGTCATAAGTTTGAATTGAATCCTTGCAGGGATTGGAAGCCAGTGTAACTCTTTCCTGTGATGACTGACCTTATCATGTCTTTTTAGTCCTGCAATCACCCCATATAGATACATTGTTTTACCTAATAGCTCTTAATTGCCAGGTACCTTTACTTAATTAAACACACTGATATTCAGTTGAGTAAATCTATCAATAAATATGTTTTAAAAACCAAATCTCTTTTCGGAAGTCCAAAGTTGTTCTGCTTAAGTGTCCGTTTTGCCCTACAATTTACTTTCTCCTTCCTTTCTCCTTCTTTTCTCTTTCCTTTCTCCTTTCTTCCTTTCTCCTTTCTTCCTTTCTCCTTTCTTCCTTTCTCCTTTCTTCCTTTCTCCTTCCATTCCTTTCTCCCTTCATTCCTGTACCCCTTCATTCACCCCCCCCTGCATTCCTTTCTCGTTTTCTTCCTTTCTCCTTCCTCCCTTTCTTTACCCTGCTTCCTTTATACTTTCTCTGCCCTTTAGCTCTTTTTCTCTGTTACTGTTCTTGAATTTGTCTTTTTATGCAGTCTTCCAGTCACTCTTCCTTGTTTTCTTATATGGGGAGGGCTAGCCCAGTTGGTTGCGTACTGGGCTGCCAATTGCTGGATCCAGGCTTGAAACAAACAGGCTGTTTGTTTCAAGATCCAGGTTTGACTCCTGCTTTGCCCAGTGGTGTAAATGGGAATTTAGAACAGCAGGAGCTCTGTTCCAAAGCAAAATTATAGCCGTTATCGTGATGGCATAATCGCGCGCGTATATTGACTAAATGGCAGATCACATGAATATAGGTCTACATGTATGTGATAATAAATATATATTACATTCATCATGATTCATGTCATAGTTAACACTTTAATATACATAGTTTTCTCAAAGTTTGAACATATATTTTTAATATTGCAACTGACTCAAAGGATTAGTGTATAAGTCCTCACTCTTCATGGATTTGCGGTTAGCAAAAATTAGATAGGCTGAATTCAAAAGTAGTCGGTTAAAAGCTTCTGCTCCACACATTGCCTTTGAGAGGTTTGGGGCTCAGCTCCGGTGAGCTCCTGCCCATTTACACCACTGGCTCTGCCTGGGTCACCCTGATTTATGTTGGACAGAAGTTTCAATCATCTTTGCATCATCGCCTTGTCCACGTATCCTTATTTGCATATCAGTACTATACTCTGCTTGACATGGGTTATCCTAGTCTGTAACTCCCATAACTTGCCTTTTACCTGGGTTACTGTAAGAAATTGTCATGTTGTAAAATTAGTTCAGTTAATTAGACCAGTTATCTTACGCATGTTCAGCATTGACACATCATCAGTAAAATGACTTAACCTCTGCAGGATAACCTGTGTCAAGCGTTGATACCATCGAAATTATCCAGGTGGGTAAATACAGGACGTAATGTCTCAACCATCCATTCATCCTTGCTTTCTCACTCCATTAGAGCTTTTTTATGCTGGCTTCTTGAACTTTAGGACAAGATTTGTTATAGTACAGTATTGGCTATGCAGCCAGCATACTATACTGATTGCCCCATACGGAAAAGTGTCAACCAGTTTGGTCCCCACCATTTAGTAATGTCAGCTAGAGCATTACAAAATATCTTATGATCACAAATACTTAATATTGTTGCATTGATGTAAAAGTACACCTGCCACTCATTAATCGACGAATTGGTGCAGATACAATTGTTGCAGGACCTGAAATAATTGGGGGTGAGTTGTAACAATTGGGGGTGAATAGTAATGAGAGCAGTTTGTTCTATTTATAGGTCCAATTTCTGGGTGGCACATCCTTGGGGTGATTAACAGACTGTTAGTGACTTACAATTAGTGACTAACTGGCAGTTCAAGACTAACAAACAGTGAATCAACAACAGTTAGTGCTTACTAACAGTAAGTGACTAACAACAGTGACTTACTAACAGTAGTGACCAACTGATGAACAACAGTTAGGGACAAAATGACTAACAGTCAGGGACTAGCAGTTAGTAACTTACAGTTTCCTAACAGTTAAGGACTAGCTGACTTATATGACTAACTAACAGTTAGTGACTCACTAACAGTTAGTGACTCACTAACAGTGACTGACTAACAGTAAGTGAATGACTAGTTAGTGACTGACTAACAGTTAGTGACAATTAGTAACTAATTAACAGTTTGTCACTAACTGACAGTTTTTGACTAACCAACAGTTTTGACTAACTAACCATTTTTGACTTACAGTTTTTGACGACAAACAGTTTTGACTACAAATAGTTTTTGACTAACTAACAGTTTTTGACTAACAGTTTTTGACCAACTAACAGTTTTTGACTGAATAACAGTTTTTGACAAATAAACAGTTTTGACTAACAGTTTTGACTACTAACAGTTTTGACTGAATTACAGTTTTTTACTACAAACAGTTTTTGACTAACTAACAGTTTTGACTACTAACAGTTCAGACTGAATAACAGTTTTTTAGACTGAATAACAGTTTTTTTATACTACAAACAGTTTTGACTAACTAACAGTTTTTGACTGACTAACAGTTTTTGACAAATAACAGTTTTGACTGAATAACAGTTGTGACTACAAACAGTTTTGACTAACTCCCCCTTTTCACTAACTAACAGTTTTTGACTAACTAACAGTTTTTGACTACTAACAGTTTTGACTAACTAACCATTTTTGACTACTAACAGTTTTGACTAACAGTTTTTCACTAACTGTTTTTCACTAACTGTTTTTTCTAACAGTTTTTGACAAATTAACAGTTTTGACTGACTAACAGTTTTGACTAACAGTTTTGACTAACTAACCAGTTTTGACTACCTAACCATTTTTGACTACAAACAGTTTTGACTGAATAACAGTTTTTTTTACTACAAACAGTTTTTGACTAACAGTTTTGACTACTAACAGTTTTGACTACTAACAGTTTTGACTGAATAACAGTTTTTTTTACTACAAACAATTTTTGACTAACTAACAGTTTTTGACTGTCTAACAGTTTTTGACAAATTAACAGTTTTGACTGACTAACAGTTTTGACTACAAACAGTTGAGACTAACCCCCTTTTCACTAACTAACAGGTTTTGACTAACAGTTTTTGACTACTAACAGTTTGGACTTACTAACCATTTTTGACTACTAACAGTTTTGACTACAAATAGTTTTGACTAACTGACAGTTTTTGACTAACTAACAGTTTTTGACAGAATAAGTTTTTTTTACTACAAACAGTTGTTGACTAACTAACAGTTTTTGACTGACTAACAGTTTTTGACAAATTAACAGTTTTGACTGACTAACAGTTTTGACTAACTCCCCCTTTTCACTAACTAACACTTTTTCACTAACTAACACTTTTTTACTAGCTAACAGTTTTTGACTAACTAACAGTTTTTGACTGACTAACAGTTTTTGACTAACTAACAGTTTGTGACTAAATAACATATTTAGTGGCTAACAAATAGTAACTACCAAAACAACGGACTTAATGACTAACAGGTAGTGACTAACTGATGAACAACAGTAAGGGATGCCTGATTAACAGTTAAGGATTGACAGTCATATATAGTGACTTACTAATTAATAGTGAGTCATATTGAACCTATGCTCCCCCATATGAACTTGCCAACTCCAGCTAAACTGTCATAGGAATAAAAATAACAGTCAATACTATACACAAGTTACTGAAGTTAGTGTAGATCAGCAGAGCAAGTATAAGAAGCTATAAGAGGATTTATAGATGAACCCATGATGTGTGTGTGTTCAAGACCTAGTTAGTGAGAGATATAGAAAAAGTATAGTTGGTGTCTCCAGAGTATCGCATGCCCCCCTTGGGATGAAGAGATAGAGAGGGTGAGAGATAGACAGATAGATAGATAGATCTATCATGGGTTCATCTATAATTCCTCTTATAGCTTCTTATACTATATTATGGGTTCATCTGTAGTTTCTCTTATAAATACCTTATTTTAAAATTCTTTTGGCAAAACATACTCTTATTGTAAATTTTGAAATCGTAATCACTACAGCCAGCATATATCTTTTTTTTCAAAAAGATTTTCTTGTTTCTGAGGTGATTATGAGTTGTAATCTCTCAAAAATTGCGACTATGGCTACTAAAGGGATTACTGGCCACTTAACAAAACAGTGTTAAACAAGCAAACACTCCTAACAGTTTCATTTCTGAAAACTGTGAAGATTTGCAATAGAATGAAATATTTTCTCCGTGATTCCCCTCCCTCCAACCAACCTCGTGAAAAACAATCCAATCAAATTTTCACACTTCAGCAAATATGCATATAATTCTGAAATTATTGTATAAATACAAAGAATGTTAAACCAAGCCAAGGTATGGTTTCTCAATGCAAGATAACTTCCTTCAAACAGCTCATGTACAGTGTAGCTCTTCACATGTTACACATCTATACCCAATGTGTGGGACATTTTACTTGATCAGCATAAACACTGATACAAGGGACCCACAAAAGCATTAAATCTATCTATCTATCTATCTATCTATCTATCTATCTATCTATCTATCTATCTATCTATCTATCTACCTATATACATACCTATCCATCTATCTATCTATCTGTCTATTTTCTAGCTGTCTATCTATCTATCTATCTATCTGTCTATCTATCAGAAAGAATTAAACTAAAACTGGGCAAGAAATTATTCATTTAAAAAAGCCAAGCCCCTTCCCCTTGACTTCTAATGGTGGCTCCCTAACTGTTGTCATTATAATTTTCCTACTTAAGTGTATGGAATAGCAAAAACATACCTTTATTCACCAATGGGGATTATGAATACGTGTTTTTCAGTTACTTAGGTACCTTAGAGGCGACTATGGAGTGATTGAGAATGCTGGTGACTTAAACATAATCACTCCATAGTCCCCTCTAAGACACCAAAGTGCTTACACTTGTATGATTGCTTGTATAAACACACCAAAGGTGACTTCAGTCATTTGGAAATTTATAATCGCTCCACAGTTGCCCAGAAATAATTCTATTTCAAGTTGGCCGAAACTAAGTAATTTACACTTTTATATATAATCACTTATATAATCACACCTCTGTCAACTTGTAGTAGGCAATGCCTTTGCAGTCCCATACACTTGTAAATGTCAGTCGCTTAATCTCAATCTCACTCCCATAGTCGCCAACAGTTATTATGAGCTGTAATCACTCAAAGTTTCGACTATTGACACTTAGAGAATCATTGGATACTTTAGAAAATAGCAGTGTTATACAAGCAAACAGCACCAAAATGTATTTGTTTGTTAAAAGTACCTGATAATTGTTTACAACAGCTTTGTAAGATAATGGCTTTTTTTTTAACTGTGGTTTTTCGAAATAAATTTCATATGTTAATTCTTCCTTTAAAATTAAGCTAAATAGAAAGAGCATTGGCACTAGTATATGTTTAAGATATCTTCTATTTCAAGCACCTGTGCCTCAATGTTGCCAAAGAATATCAGTCATACACACTCTGTCACTCACCTTATATGTGGGATATTTACTTGTTCAGCATAGACTCTGACACAGAGGACCAGCTAACTAAACAGGGCCCTAGTCCTAGAGATGGATCCGAAAATGACATTGAGCAATGCATGTCTGCATTGATGGTGACTATGCAGTGATTATGTTTATGTCACCTGTATTCATAATCACTGTACATAGTCACCTCAAAGGCCCCTCAGTAATTTGAACATGTATAATCTCCCCATTGACAACTAAAAGTATCTTTTTGCCAGACCTATACACGTGAGTAAGAAATTTATAATCACAGGACTCAGGCAACACAGAGACTGAGATTTCACAAGTGACTGAGATTTAAGTCAGGAAGTGGCTTCCTTTGTGCATTGTTTTACCAGACACGTTAACATTAAAATAAATATAATAACATTTATTTTGAGCATGGAAGGTAACAAGCTAATATTTACAGTAATTCTTGGTTACCAAAAAAATGCATTGAAAACAGTAAAATGATGTGTAAACTTTGCTCTGAAAATGTAAGGATCTTTAATGCAAGTCATAGTCACCTGCCAGTAACTTGCTTTTAAAATCTAGTATGAGCTGTAATCACCCAAATGTGAATTTGTAAACTTTGGGGATCATCTACATCCGTATATTGTTTGCTGGTAACATAATATGATTGTAGGCCTACCTCAAAGCTTGAAAGCTATGCAGATAAACATTAGTAACTTGCTTTATCTCAGTCTCAGTTCCATAGTCGCCTTTTATGTGTTGAGATGATGATTGATAAATTCTCCCCCTCTCCTGTGTGTTTTTCATTGTTTCCCTTCATTTTGCATTGGTACCAGGCTTTCTCAGTACAAAATTATCCATGAGTAACTGTATGAAACAGAACTACCGACTTAAAAACTGTCATAAACTATGTTTTGGACGACTTCAGTCATTCTGTGGATTGCAGAGATTACAGTTTATAATCACCTCAGAAAAAAAGCTCTATTAGGCTGATCAATAGGCAGTGTCAGGCTTTGAAAATGTTGTTATAATTTAAAGAATTGTAATAATATCATAAGCAAACCTCCATCTAATCCTATGTAAATCATTTCAAGTTGACTTGGATGCATGGTTATTTTTTACATAGAGCAAGCAATGAAAAATCAGATTTTATGTAATCTCTTTGTCGAAGTCTAATCAAAAGTGTTTTAAAGTCTTAATGTGCAAGTTTTTAGTCAGTTATGTATTTGTGATATCAATCCAAAATTGTCCATAATATCACATCAAAAATTTCCATAATTCCTTAAGTTTCTTTTTTTGCCCGCCAACTGAGGGGGCCCATACAAGATGTCATAAAATAAAAATTCGAGAAAAGAGCAAACTTTTGCTCACAGGTTCATGATTGTATGTTGCAACCACACTAATTGAAAAGGACACACCTTCATATGTGGGGCCCCCGCCTTTATATTAACAATTTGCACAATTAGGTCTATAGCATTTTTCATATAAAATAATGCTGATGGATAGATAGATAGATAGATAGATAGATAGATAGATAGATAGATATATAGATAGATAGATAGATAGATAGATAGATAGATAGATAGATAGATAGATAGATAGATAGATAGACTGACTGACTGACTGACTGACTGACTGACTGACTGACTGACTGACTGACTGACTGAATTGATTGGTTGGTTGGTTTTGGCTGGTTGGTTGGTTGTTTGGTTGATCATGGACATGTACTGAGGAGCCCTCACAATCAGCTTCATATCATTCTCCCATGCTGCATTGCCCAGAATAGTTACTATGCAGCCTGTGTGGGCAGGGTTTGTCTTGACCAAGTGCTTCATATAGATATACAGTAAAAGAATTGGCTTATAGTTTGCGGGTACTCATTAACCTATTTAATTGTTTACACATGCCCAAGTATACTGCAACTTTATCAGTTAGAGCATTCAACCCTATCAACACCCCCCTCCCTCTCCTTATAGACCGGCAGCCCAGGGGCTCTAGCCTAGTCGAACGAGGTACCACTAACGGAGCATATGGGTATAAAGGGAATAATAAGGAGCACCAGAAAACCCATTTCTGGCGCGGCGTATCGGTCGCATATACCCCTGGCGGCCATTTTCCAAGATGGCCGCCATAAAAATAAGTGCATGCAGTTTTTGGTCTAGAACTTTAATGGCTTATCCGATTTTGATAATTTTTGGGTCAAAATATATGTATTTCAATATTCCCAATGCAATGATGTCATAAACATTTCAATATTATAAGCATTTCATGCTGTTTTTAATGATCAAATGCAAAAAAAGTGAAAAATTTGAAAAAAAATCAAGATTCTCTGGCAAAATAAGGCATCATAGTCAATGAATGGTTAATTGTAGGACAAAAATAACATCATAAAAAACTTCCCATGGATTTAAGGTCATAGGTCATTGAAGGTGCCCTCACAGGCTGAGTTGTAAACATATTATACAAATGTAAACCAAGGGGGGTATAGTCTGTGTAGTAATTAAATGATAGAGTCCTCTTACCAAACATACACATGACACATTGAATGGGTAAATTAGATTAATACACTTTTGTATACTCCTAACATGAGAGACAAAAGTAAATGATCTTTTTCAAGAAAATCATTGTTAGTTTGATCTTGTGACTAAGACCAGCCCTGCCAGCATGGCATGGGTTCTAGGATGTATAGGGAGGATATTGGTGATGGATTGATGCCCACCTCCTGTGTTTCTGCACCAAGTAAATTAATGGGCTATAATAACTGCTTCTAATGAATGTGATTAATCAATTAGCTGCTGAAGAAATTTCTCTCTTGTAGGAGAGGATTAGAATTAGGACACCTAGAATTGGGAAAGATATATTGCGATAGGATTAGTGAATATTAGGGTAGGATAGGATAGGACAGGATAGAGTATAGGAACATAATTAAGATAGGACAGGCTAGAATAGGATGGGATTAGTAAATATTATGATACTTAGGATAGGATAGATAGTTTAGAAAAGACCAAAATAATGATACCTATATAGGATAAGATAGGATACATGGATAGTGTCATCTGGTCGATGTTCTCTGTTTTAATGAAGGTTAAACATTAGCTTGGCTGTGATCAATGAGGCCCTGAATCGGACTCTGGTCTGATGTCAATGAATAACTCAGATATAACTACGACTCGGTATAAAATTTTAAAAATAATTTATTAAATACATAACACTTAATGATAACAGATGTTATTACAGCTAAGCTGTATGAAGAACAAGACACTGTGGTGGATTGAAAGGTCACTGATTTATTCCAACCATGATAACCGTGACACTGCAATGAACAATAAAGCAGTACTTTACCAACCATGTATATATGTATAATGATGTCATAGTGAACAATTATTTGAAGTCATAAATGCAATGATATGCCTTTACTGCAATTACATTTTCCATGAACTCAACTCTACATAATGATACAATAGTAATGCTATATGGATGAATATTTACACATCTGATATAAATGTTAAGCCACAAAATATACTTTATATCAAGACAATAATAAGCAATGATTTACCTTAGTTTTTCCACCCATCAGACAAGTATTTCCAATGGACCTGTTCCCCGTACCAGGTCCTCCAGCCAAGTGACTGGACCCACAGAGACACACAGAGAAACCAGCTTTTCACAGTTTCTCAAAGTGGAAACAATGGCACAAGCCAAACAACAGTTACAATGTCATTCATTCTACATCCTGGCCTGTGTCTGTTTGTAGCAGCTGTAATTGCAGCTACACTCCCCACCAAATCAGATCAGGGGATCCAAATTTCTGAGAATAATGATCATTGGATCATATTTGACACCACTTCAAATATACAAAGTTCTTTAGACCAACTCGAAGTCCAATCCAATACAATCCAACGCAGCTGGACAACGTATTTCAAGCACGAGAGCAAAATAGCATTTCGCATGTTTGGAGCCATCATTTTACAAGTATAAGAGCATAAATATGAAAATCAAAATTATGAAACCATTTTAGGGCTAACCAACACCAGTATAAAATCAAAGCGCATTTTACCTCAGAAAATATACCCTTGAAATAAATTTCATGATCAACACTAAATTACCCAATTATTTGCCACCATTTGCTACAAATGTTTAGAAATTCAATTCTCAGTACTCTCAAGCAGCAGAATAACCTTTTGAATAGGCCTTTCTAGAAATACAGGAAGTTTCCTTCTCTGACCTGATCTAGACAAACCGGGATCTCCCAGGATCAGTTTGATCTTTCTCACTAAGCCATCCGATCCAGGGAAAGTTTCCACAACTCGACCTAATTTCCATTGGCACCTTGGAAGTGAATCTTCGACAACAATAACCACATCACCAACCATCAAGTTGCGGCGAGTCTTCTGCCATTTCTGTCGCTCCTGCCATTGTGCAAGCACTTCCTTCTTCCATCTTCACCAGAATTCATCTGCCATATATTGCACCCGTCTCCACCTTCTCCTACTCTAGACACCAGCTTGCATAAATGAACCTGGAGGGGGCAATACAACATTTGTCTTCATTGTCAACAGATGATTCGGAGTGAGTGCCTCGGCTGACTTGGGGTCGTTCAGTGACATTGAGACTAATGGTCTGCTGTTGACAATATTGGCAGCTTCGCACATGAATGTCCTGAAGCATTCATCATCCAACTGATGTCCCTGTGAGCCGACTAGTTGATTTAGCACATTTCTCACACTCCTGATCTGGCGCTCCCAGATGCCACCCTGGTGACTAGCATGTGGCACATTAAATTTGAAGTCACATCCGTGCTCCCTCAGGAAGTCCTTGATGGTATTATCCTCTATCTGATCTTGTGCATCCTTCAGCTGGTTGAATCCTCCTACAAAATTTGTACCTTGATCACAATACAAGGTCCTGACTGCCCCTCGTATGCTAGTGAAGCGTCTAAATGCATTCAAGAATGCATCTGAGTCCAAAGAGTTTGCAGTTTCTAGATGCACTGCTCTTGAACTGAGACATGTAAAGAGGACTCCGTATCTCTTCACCTCTTTCCTTCCCTCTTTGATGTAAAAGGGGCCAAAGTAGTCGGCTCCTACATGGGTGAAAGCTGGTCCTGGTTCTCCACGATCCTCTGGGAGGTTGCCCATCTTCTGCTCCTCTGGTGATCTACGATACCTCCTACACATGACACAACGATGCAACAACCGAGAAACAAGTGAACTCATCCCCATCACCCAATATCCATTGTTGCGAATGGCTGCGGTTGTCATTCCTCTCCCTTGATGTGCAATCTGCTCATGCACATGTTGAACAATGAGATTTGTGACAACGTGAGACTTAGGAAGTATTAGTGGATGTTTCAATTCCAATGATAAAGAACACTTTCTGATTCTCCCACCCACTCTCAGTAGTCCTTTTGCATCCAGGAAGGGATCCAGTTTTGCTAGTCTGCTATTCCGCTTGACATTCTTATCCAAACAAAGATGATTGATCTCCTCAGAAAACACTGCTTGTTGTGCTTGGCGTATCAGCAATTCCTCAGCTCTTCCTAGGTCCTCGACAGTGATAAACCCTCTACCTTTGGACTTCAGATTAGCAACAAACCGAATGCAAATTGCCACCACCTTTCTAGCATGCTTCCAGGTGTCAGACCTACCAGATAGAATATCTACAGAAACTGGAACTACACTAGTCTGCAAAACAACGCTTTTCTTAATTTCAGGATTGTCCTCATCCAGTGAATAAGAAGACTCATCTTCCTGTTGTTCAATTTCCTTCCACAAAAACGATGGACCTGTGAACCAACATGACTCTGCCAATTCTTCTGCTGTGGCCCCTCGAGACACAATATCTGCAGGATTTTCATGTGTTGAAACATATCTCCATTGATCCTTTGTTGTAACATTCCTGATTTGCTGAACCCTGTTTGCTACAAAGGTATGGAACCTCTTGGCTTCATTTGAAATAAATCCAAGCACAGCCTGGTTGTCAGTCCAATAGGAACAAGCGTTCAGACCTTCCAGTTCTCTTTGTAGCAATTGACCAATCTCTGCAGACAGAACTGCAGCAGCCAATTCCAGTCTAGGAATTGTGGTGACCTTCAGCGGTGCAACCCGAGATTTTGCCATCACTAAAGAACAATGAATGTGACCCTCATCATCAGTCAGTCTCATGTAAGTGCACTGACCAAAACCTGTCAAGGCAGCATCAGAGAAGAAATGCAGCTCACTTTTGACCACTTTACCAAATTCCTCAGGTTTGAAACACCGGTCAACAGATATGGCTTCAATTGCAGGAAGGCCTTTGAGCCACTTTTCCCAGGCCATCCGGATGTGGTCAGGCAAAGGATCATCCCAACCCAGTTTCTCCTGACACATCTCATGCAAGACCAACTTACCCTGCAAGATCACTGGAGCTAGAAAACCTAGGGGATCAAACATAGAACACACTGTACTCAAAATTCCCCTACGAGTGTGCTTCTCATGATGGACTTGGATACAAAACTGAAACTGATCTGCTTCAATACACCATGCAACCCCCAATGCTCGCTCAATAGGAAGTGGATCTTGTGAAAGATCAAGAATTTTCACGGTATCTACACGATCATTAACTGGCACTGCTTCCAGCACTTCTCGCGAGTTGGACACAAATTTATGGAGACGAAGACCACTATCTCTACAAAGTGCTCTACCATTTCTAATCAGATCCTTTGCTTCCTCGACTGAAGACACCGACTTCAACCCATCATCCACATAGAAATTCCTGTGAATGAAATCAACAACCTTTGACCCATATTTTACCTCATTGTCAGCTGCAGCCCGCTTCAGACCGTAATTGGCCACTGCTGGGCTACTCACTAAGCCAAACAAATGCACTTTGCTACGCAACACAACAACTTGGTTATCTGGATCATTGTTTTCAAACCACAAAAACCGCAAAAAGTTACGGTGCTCAGAATTGACTCTAAATTGATGAAACATGCCTTCTATATCACACATAAAGGCAACCCTTTCCTGCCTAAATCGACACAAAACACCAACTAACCCATTCATCAAATCTGGACCTTGCAACAACATATCATTCAAAGATTGATCCTTAAAACGAGCACTAGCATCCATGACAACCCTTAACTTCCCTGGTTTGGCAGCGTTGTACACCCTGTGGTGTGGCAGGTAATAGGCAGGCGTTCCAGATCCAAGTTCTGAGTCCGGAACTCTTTCGGCATACCCATTTTCCAACAAACCCTGCATTACAGCAACATACCGTTCAAAATGGGCTGGATCACGTTTGAAACGCCTCACCAGGCCCTTTCTCCTTTGCATTGCCACCAATTTATTGTTAGGAGGGACAACACTTGGATCTTTAAAGGGCAAAGGCATTTGGTAGTGTTTGTCTTCAGTTTTGACTATACCTGATTCCATCAACTCTAAGAACCGAGTATCCTCTTGGGAAAACTTGTTTCCTTCCTGGAAACCCTCCTCTCTCCCAAAAAACCTGCAAATTTCTTGAGGACTCAACACTTCCTTTGCACTCGTACGGAGAACGACGTGGGCCCCAATGCTGTTTGAAACAGCCCCAGCACCTGAGGTATCCACATTCTCCTGCTTGACCAGACCAATGATACCCCATCCTAACATGGTACGTTGGGCAAAAGGACCGTCACCTTCTGGAGGAATTACGTCACAAGGAGATAAGGCTTTGGGACAGTTATATCCAATAAGCAAACCTATGCCACACTCACTCTTTGGCATTAAACCACTCACCATTCGCTTCAAATAGGGCCATTCATCAGCAATTCCAGGCGTAGGAATGCAATCACTATCAGCTGGAATTTTCTCATGAGTAAACAATGGAGGCAACAAAATTTGAGTATGACAATCAAAACCTCTAACAGACAACCCAGTTACTCTCTTGCTTGGCATGAGTGTCCTCTCAGCAGTCATAGTGGACAACATCAAAGTAGTTTCCACTCCTGTAACGCCCAGTTTACCACAAAGATCTTTAGAAATAAACGAGGTGTCCGATTGAGTATCAAGGAGGGCATAGGTCAGCATCTCCCTGTCAGGAAACTCAGCATCTGACACAAACACAGGCACAATCATGGTGCTTTTGCTAACTCCACAGTTACTGGACCAAAATGAAACACCTTTGGAAGTGGAACTGACCTTATCATCTTTTGAGACTCTCGTGCTACCACCATTCTGGGCTTCAGACCTGGGACCTGGTCTTGCTGGGATAAACCCATGTAGAGAGGATGGATGAAGCCTCTTACATGTTGAGCAAGACAAACGACTTGGACAAGAATTAGACATATGTCCATCCTGGAGACATCCAAAGCATAAACCCTTTTCCATAACAAATGCTTTTCTGTCTTCCAGTGCCTCGGCTTTAAATTGAAAACATTCATTAAGGCTATGATTATCTTTACCACACATAAGACAACTCTTGAGAACCTTCACAGTATTCAGTGTTCTCCCACTATCCTTAGCATACAACATTGACCTGCTATTTCCTCCCTGTTTTGACTCCGAAATCCCAATTACTCGATTTACAGGTAGCCTTGTGACAGGGTTACAGGCAATGTCTGCCTCCCTTCTCAAAAACTCCACAAATTCTTTAAATAAAGGATAGCTGCCATGTTTCTCAATAGAATCATAAATCCTGCGACTCCAACGAGATACCAACCAATCTGGGAGTTTTGAGACCATCACCTGATTCTGAGAATCATCATCAAGCACACGCAGACTTGGATTAGAACGAGCCGCTACCTCACACTGCAGGAGAAAATCACTGAATCTCCGAAGTCCAAATGCATCCTTGTCTTCAACCTTAGGCCACTGCTCAATTTTACTCTTGAAAGCATGTGCTACTGCATAGGGACTTCCAAACCGCTTATCTAACAACTCCATAGCTGCCTGGTAAGAATCACCACTAGGAATCAACAAATAGCCATCCACACTTTCTTTAGCATGACCTCCGAGGTATCTTTTGAGATAGTACACCTTCTCACCTGGCGCAATGCCTTTACTATCAATAAGAGTTGCGAAGGCACACTTCCATGCCGGATAGTCTAAAGGATCACCACAAAATACTCCTGGCTCAGGAACTGGGAGTCTACTCATACCCGCAAATTCTTCAAAACATCTCACCAAGTCTGGAGACTGAGGGGGAACTTCTGTGACTGAAACAGACTGACGAGGAACCTCAAAGACAGATTTACTCTGAGTTGAAACTTCAGGGACAACAAATTGCTGAGATGAGACCTTAGGAGCAGCGAAAGATTTTTGGGGGGCTGGATAGCTCTCCAACGAAGCTTGAGGATCGAAAGGGGCACCAAGCTTTGCAGGCTGTGTATTCAGAACTGTAGCACTCTTAGGAAAGGCCATATCACCACTAGAACTCGCTGGAACAAATGCTGGTGCCTTACAATCGAGCCTTGACTTAACCACCTTGTCCCAAGTTCTCCCATCAAGTCCATGGCCATTCAAAACGCTATTAGCACCTTTCATTGACCCATTTTCAATGGCGTTTATGGCATCAATTTTGGCATGCTGAGCTTCAATGTCCCTCTTCAAAGCCACTTTATCCAATTCCGTCTTACACTTCTCTTCCTGTTCCAAGTATTTCAATTTTGCTGAAAGTTCTGCTGCCTTAGTTACAGCCTCCAAAACCAAAGACTTAGAAGACCGCTGGGATGACCTACTACTTCTACTGCTTCTGACGGAACTATGCCTTGACACCTCTGAACGATGGGAACTACCCTTTTTGCTACCATGTACAGAACCTTGACTACCTTGACTAACAACTTCTGCGTGTTCAATTTGTCTAATCAACTGAGTGATATCATGTAGCATACCTTGACTGAGAACTTGACATTCATCTAACAGCGGCAAATACTCATGATATTTTTCAACAGTAAGGTTACCCAATTTGTTTAACCCATCAGATACCCTCAACAATGATTTTTCAATTTCATTTCGCATTAATCCTAATTGAACAGTGCTGACCATTTTTTCTGCACACAAATTTTGACCCTTTTGGAAAATGCGCTTGTGACCAGATACAAGTGAAACAAAATCTTTTGATTTACAATCGATTTGATACTGTAAGCCCTTTTCAGTTAATTTTCGTTCTCTACTGGAAGCTCTTATACCATATAAATGCTGGCTCACCTGCAATGTTTGTGGCAAAGATTTGGTGTTCTCTGGCGTGTGGTCATCTTGTACAGTTGCAGACGAAGCGCCCTCAGGGTTCCCATTTTGAGGATGGTTTCCAGGTTGCATTTCCTGCGCAGCCTCTTCTCCATCTTTGGACTCGACCGCTTCTTTGGTTGCCTCCTCACGTTTCTGGGCCTCATCCTTGTCAAATTCCCCGTTTGCATTCTGATTGGTCACCGTTGCGGGTGTCGCATCTGCTCCATTCTCCGGTGTTTGCCCTGGGGAATCTTCACCATCGGTAGGATTTACAGCAGTCCCACCAGCTTTGGCATCCTTGTCCTCATCTTGTGTGAGCAGCTCGGGCTTGTCAGTCGAGCCAGGTGTAGCAGACATTATCTCTGGTTACTTGCAGAGATCACCAATAGTCGCAGCTGTCCAGGCAATCCCACTTCTTTTGGGTTGTTGTAGATGCCTTGGTTTGACTTGGCTGGATGGTTCCTCATGGAATAAGTGTCACTATTACAGCTAAGCTGTATGAAGAACAAGACACTGTGGTGGATTGAAAGGTCACTGATTTATTCCAACCATGATAACCGTGACACTGCAATGAACAATAAAGCAGTACTTTACCAACCATGTATATATGTATAATGATGTCATAGTGAACAATTATTTGAAGTCATAAATGCAATGATATGCCTTTACTGCAATTACATTTTCCATGAACTCAACTCTACATAATGATACAATAGTAATGCTATATGGATGAATATTTACACATCTGATATAAATGTTAAGCCACAAAATATACTTTATATCAAGACAATAATAAGCAATGATTTACCTTAGTTTTTCCACCCATCAGACAAGTATTTCCAATGGACCTGTTCCCCGTACCAGGTCCTCCAGCCAAGTGACTGGACCCACAGAGACACACAGAGAAACCAGCTTTTCACAGTTTCTCAAAGTGGAAACAATGGCACAAGCCAAACAACAGTTACAATGTCATTCATTCTACATCCTGGCCTGTGTCTGTTTGTAGCAGCGTAATTGCAGCTACAGATGTAAGTATAAGGAAGATATCACATTTGTTGTTTAGATGTCATTACAACCACCAGGTGAGATTTTACATAATTCATAAACTCTACAAGTCCTTGAGAAATTAACCAACTGATTTGATTCTAGATCCAACATAATTCAAATTACAAGACTAAATTTCACCAAGAGCAAGTTATGCCCTCTAGAATTCCCACTGTTCAAACGATTCAAACTTAACAAATCATAAATTAAATATTGACTGTCATGGCTAAGTAAACTCACAACATTCAAATTTAATTCCCATTCTAAAAATGCGATGAAGCTCTAAATTGATGGAAGATAATTTATGATACTTAGCTTATCTATAAGTCATTCTGACAGAACCAGGAGACTCGCGTTCTTTCGCTCAGTCCTTGGCCAGCCAGCCTTCTCCTCTCTGCTGCTCTTGCTTCACAGAGAGCCAGCACTCCGAACTCAGCTAATAAGCTGCCTCAGGAGTCAATAACAGAGGCCGCACAAGGCTTTTCCATGAGAGAATGAGCCAGCCAAAGCACATAACAATAGGCTTGGCAACAGCAGAACACCCTGTAGTGCCTCTTGAGCTGCTCTATTTCTTATATTATTAGTATAGATTCTCCAAGCACTTGTGGGGCTTGACTCTCTCCTTGGAGTCTGCACTCAAAGACATCATACGATTGTCTTAAATTAGGAGTGAAAGGACGTAATGTTATTGAATCTGGAAGAGTTCATTGTAGACAAATGCAAGAATTTTTCCCAATTAATTAATAATAATAAAGTAGTGTGACAGTACTTGTCAAAATAGGGTTGGATTAGAATTAGAATACTTGAATAGGATAAGAGATAATGTTATGATATGATTAGTAGGTAAATATAATGATACCCAGGATAGGAAAGGATAGAATAGGATAGAGGTGATTAGAATAGGATTAGAATTAAGATACATGTAGGATAGGATAAGATAGGCTCGGACAGGATAAAATGTTTTGTACACAGGATCTGTGGTGGATACTATTTAGAGCAAAGTAACTTCAAATACATCTTCCAACTGCGCAAGAGGGTGCTCCAAATAGTGATTATATATCTGTAATTCTGTATGATATTATGAGAAAATTTGTTTACAAACAAAATGCTCAATATCACCATTTTGTGGAAACTCTTTCCAACTCCCTTGTGCAATAGGTCCAAGACATGAAAAACACCTTTTGCAATTCTGTATTGACATTGAGAACAAACATATATAATTTCATTACAGTCTGTTAATTTGATATGCAAAAAGAGTGGACTGTTGTTCTGTGAAAATGGCACTTTGTGAGTCATCATGCTAATGTTTTGTCAATCATACCCAAACTTTCGTTGTTAATTTGATTTAAGGAGACTAATCCTGTTTGTTGGTGACAAGCAAACGAATGGCTTAAATGCATCTGATTTTTACTATAAAATCAGTTAGGGCCTATGACAAAAATAAATGGCCTTCTCTTGATCATGACTAATCAAACAATCTGTGTTTCCCATGTTGAATGTAGGGAAGATGATACTTCATTGGCTATCATGAGTCACAAAGTGCATTTTTCACAGCAAACTGGTCTACTCTTTTTTTCATAACTAATGGATAGGCTGTAACTCGTATACTAATCCGTAAACTTCAATTTCGCAAATACGACAAAGTTCTATGGAAATTGACAATTAGGATCCATGAAATAATCCCTTATAACTTTAACATTGTCATTCTGAATTTTTTAACATGCATTTTAAATGGTGCATTCCTGTTGAAACAATTGATGAATGAATGCATAAATATTTTGCGAGATTAATACTTTCTTATAAATTTCAAAGGAACTCCTGCTGTTGTTTATTTTGTTGTACTTATATAATTTAACATAAGTTGGAAGCTGTATATTTTGCCATTTATGCCAAATTAAATGGGAATTGAAATAAATAAATAAATAAAATAATAACCAACACGTTTTTTAATGAAGCCCCTGTCAAACCTCTAAATAGGGCTATAAATGTCATGAACAACAACATTTTGATTAGGATAATACAGATCAATATTTTCTCTTCATTTTTGTATTATCACCTGGTTGTTTTGTGATATTGTCAAACTACAAATTCACATACCTTTGATGCTACTACGGCCAAACTAGTGATTGTACAGTAATGAAAACTTCAAAACATTGGCCAGGTTTCGGGTTTGTAAATACAGTCCCTGAAATTGAAGTGATGCTTTCTTAAAGATCTAATTAGGTTTTCAAAACACTCGCAATTACTATATTACACCCTTCCATCCCAAGTCTTGACTGTGTTATGCTATCATTAAAGGACGTCTCTAACATTCAAGCATTGCAACTCTGGATATGTAGAATCTTACTGGAGAAATAAGCTGTGACCATTGGTTTTGACCAAAAAGCCAAATTAACATCAAAACAGCTGCATTTATGGTTCATCGTCTCACTTTCTCTGCTCCTCCTCCAAAAAAACTAAAAGTGGGTCAACTGGTCGTGACGTAACAGACTGGGTAGAACCATTGTTGTGAGAGTAATGACGTCATAAAAGCCACAGTACAGGCCTATCTGTTTGAATGTGTCATGATCTATTTATAGATCTTTTTAGCACCCAGCCTGTGACGTCACGTCTTATGACTGATTCAGCCTCATTTTGACTCATTGGCTGGACAGGCAGGAATTCTGCACTTCAAAGGGTGGTAACACAGTACTTGGAGTGAGATAAACTTTGGGAACCACCTGCTGTGCTCCATACATATCTATAGTGCCTGCCTATGGCAAAAAATTGCAAAGTTTTTCTGACAATAGACCTACTTTAAGCAATATGCCAAGAATACCTAATAAAAACACAAAATTTGCTTCCTAAATTTCAGTTGATGGGGCTAAACTGGTTGCTCTGGGCTTTGACTTCATGATCATCAATTGAGGCAAACCTTTAAGTATGATCAATGCATAATCCTGGAAGAATCATTACCGATGATTTCATAGACACTGAAACCTAATGTAAATTTTTTTCTACAGATGCTATTCTAATATAGGAAGAGTGGTATCACATCCTAGAAAACAATGCACATTTGGTGTCTGTGTCTGCACATATGAAATCATATGTAATCATAAATAAATAAGCAATTAGCTGACTTTTAAAAAGGTATGTTAACACTAAAACAATATGTCTGAATCTCCTGGATGACATGTTGGATAGTTTTATAGCAAGTTTTCTATCTATCTATCTATCTATCTATCTATCTATCTATCTATCTATCTATCTATCTATCTATCTATCTATCTATCTATCTATCCATCTATCTATCTATCTATCTATCATCTATCTAACTAGTGAAAATCTGTCTACCTATCGGTGAGAGGCAGATCAATAGATAGATCAATATATAGATCAATAGATAGATCAATAGATAGATAGATAGATAGATAGATAGATAGATAGATAGATAGATAGATAGATAGATAGATAGACAGATATTTTGGATCATTAATTAATTGACTTATTGATTGATTCTGAAATTTTAAAAACTTTACCCAATTTCTTGGTATTTCTTGAATTTGTATTATCAAATTCATTTGAGTTATTTCAACAATTTTTGCACTCTATTGTAACTATATGGACACAAACAAAATGGTAAAGATAAAACATCAACATGGTTAAAATTTCTCTAAAATATGGCTCCAGTAAAATTAATGCAATGTCAAATGTTTCACAAACATTTTGCCTTGGTAAATAGCATAGAGTAACTTATAGTATCTGGACCAGATATAGCCATAATGAGATAAGATTAGCAGCAGTCATAGGGTACACCCCATGAGGGGTTTTTGGGTTATCTGAAAGCAAAACAGTGTATCCTGCTGTCCTCAGGTGTCAGGTTCATAAGTTAGTTAGGTTTCATCTAGGCTTATTTAGTTAATTTATTGCACTCTGGTGTCAAGTCATGAAAGCCCCTAAATGGCCTAAAAGTGAATTTTTTGAATATATATGGAGTTTTATACAGCTTGGACTGGTGCTCTGAATTTATATCAGTAGCACAACCATAAATGAAGACCTTGGGGTGTAATATCTCATAGACTGGTGGTATTTAAAAAGAATGATAATTGTGTTGACTGCAGGATTTTTCCTTTTCTTGATTTTAACAAATTGTCACTGATGGACTTTCCCTGCTCATATACTCCGTGTTCAGTATTTATATAATTTGTCGGATTTTATATTTTTTAAGCATACATGTTCGCTGATATGGGCCTGCTTAGACGCATTAAATTTAAAGGGATGTTGATTATTGAGTCCTTCCGAAAAGTTGATATTTCAAAGAAACAGCCAAAATTACAGGCTTGTAGAGACACGAATATGCCATCTTAACAGGAATCATGATTCCGATTTCCTATATTACCCGTACGTGTTGTTAGTAAGCTAAAACCGACATATATTAAAGAAATAATTTAATTATATTGAACAATTTTGGGATCATCAATTGATGCATATGGAAACATTAGAACAATAAAATTAATGTTCCTTCAATCATTGTTGTTATATCGGGTTAATGGTAAGCTTAACATTTTAAATTGTTATGTTCCACATCCATGGATTCAACTATGTCCCAACGTTGCAGACAAATATTGTTTAAGCATTGATGGTAATGTTGTAATCAACAGTTGAGAAATATTTTGTCTATCTCAGCACTAATATGTTAAAGAAATACCCCTGCAATGATCAAAACTTTAGTATTCCTTTGATATTTTATAATATTACCCAAATGATAGTGAGAAGAGTTTAAGAAATATTGTCATTTCATTAGGGAAATGTTGAAACAAACATGTATAGAAGAGATGGTCATGAGATATAGATCATTCTAGTGTCAACATAATATTCAGAAATATGTCAATAATGATCTACCTTTATATATTTTTTAATGTCTTCCAATTATTTTTAGAATAATGACATTCACATTTCTGCACATCCTTCTAAAAATATTGATAATGACAATGTCCACATGGCATTCACAAATACTGCTTAAACATGCGTATCAATCTCAAAATCAACATCAGAAAAATGTTAAGCCAATCTCAGTACTAATATATGTCAAAAATGACTCTGTGATGTTTAAAAAGTTGACAATCTTAATTACATTTTATAACATCAACAAAATGATAATAATCATATGACTTGAAATGTTTCAATTTCATCAGGAAAATGTTCGAAAAAATATATAGTTTAAATAGTTATGCGATATAGACCATTTTAGTGTCAACATACTCTTTAGAAATATGTCAATTATAATCTTAATTTGTATTTTTTGAAATGTTTTAAAGTTGTCTGCATAACATTTACTTGAACATTTCTTTATGTCCTACCACAAATATTAGAAAGTGACAATGTCCTCATGATACTCACTCATATTAAACTGAGATTGACAGAAATATCTCATATGATATTAAAACAACATTTGGCTGATGTCAAAACAAACATAATGCATAAATGTTGCAGAGTATGTTAGAATATTGTTAATAAGACATAATTTTTAGATATTATGAAATATTTTGGAATAATATAACTTTTTATCTTGCAGAAATATTATTATGACCGCGGCCAGCCGTTTGCGCGGTCATTTTGCTACTACCCCCGGATTGCGCCATTTTAGGCACATTTTTGGGAAGGATAAAACAAATTACATTCAATGTACAATCATGAAAGTTGCTATATAAACATAACTTTACATTCTACAATCAGACATCTGAAGACCAAGATGATCAAAGGGGTCTTTCATACATTTCTGAGATTCATGATTTTTCAGTGAAACAACCCACCTTATTATATTGTTATTTTGGCTGTGTGAAGGTTGTTTTCGTGATTTTTGTCTCTGTGCCAGATTAGACCTGCTTGGACCACTTGACTGCTGGGGGATGTCTCAAAAGCAGCCTAACACTTATTACCAAGAAGAGAGGGAGCAGGCCATCCCAACATGACAAAAAGGAAATAAAACAAGTGGGATACCCTGTACCATCGGGATACACATAAAATAATGGAAAGATTGGTGACATCCAATGGAATACCTTTGTAACAGTGGCCACAGCATATACAGTAGTGGCACTGCATACAAAGCACCAGTGCTGCATGCAAAGCACTGGCACTGCATACACAGAACTGACACTGTAGAGGTTTCAAGGCATTGCATCAATGTGTAGCAGCACTGCCTTACACACCTGCATTGCAGCTCTGAATTACAGTCAAGCATCACTGCACTGTATAACTACATTGCATACTGCATCGGATTACAACACAGCATTAACTCTGGACTGCACCTCTGCATTACTGCACCCCATTACAGTACTATTTTTCAGCACTGCATTACTCCACTGCATTACAGCACTACAGTACAGCACCGCATTATTGCACTGCATTACAGCACTGCAGTACAACACTGCATTACTGCACAGTATTATTGCAATGCATTACAACACTGCATTACAACACTGCATTACTCCATTGCATTAAACAATGAATTATTGCACTGCATTACAACTTTGTTATTGTACTGCATTCACATTATGCCACTGGCTTAATACAATGCATTACAACAATACATTAAGTACTGCACTCCAATGCTGCACTGTATAACTGCACTGCATCACTGCCTTGCATTACAACACTGCAGTCTGCATTGCAGCTCTGTGTTACTGCACTGCATTAGAGCGCCGCATTACTGCACTGCATTACAGCACTGCAGTACAATACTTCATTACTGCACTGTGTTTCAACAGTGCTTTGTTGCACTGCATAACTGCATTGCATTACAGACCACATTACAGCACTGCCTTACAACACTGCATCACTGCACTGCATAACTGCATGCATTGCAGCACTGTATTACAGCACTGCATTGCAGCACTGCAGTACACCACTGCCTCACTGCATTGCATTACAACAATGAATTATTGCACTGCATTACAGCAATGTGTTATTAGACTGCATTCTGCATTCTGCGTTAAAGCACTGCACTACAACACTGCATTACAGCACTCTACTACAGCACTGCATTACAGCACTGCATTACAGCACTGCATTACAGCACTGCATTACATATGTAGGCAGGTAGGTCAGGCGGCAGGTCAGTTGGACTACTTTTCATGACAGTTTACTGACATGGGTGAGTCTATACCAAAGGGTGTTCATATATATATCAATTGGTGTATATGTACTGTACCAATGGTTGTACAAACACCCATGGGCGTACACACACCCATGGGCATATACTGACCGATGGGCATACACACACAGATGGGCATATATGTGGACGTACACAGCTAGGTGCACAGGTGGGCCTGCACTGACAGATGTGTGTGTACACACAGGTGGCCCTACACACTTGGGCTTCCACACACACATGGGCATCCCCACAGAGAAGCACATACAGATGGGCGTGCACATACAGATGGGCGTGCACACACAGATGTGCATGCACGCACAGATGGGCTTACACACACCGACGGGCTTGCTCATATGGGCGTATACATACAGATGGCCGTACATATGGGCATGCGCACACAGATGGCCATATCAATGGGCGTACACAAGAAGGTGGCTGTGCACACACAGATGGGCATACACACACAGATGGTCATCCAGGTGGGCATACACCCAGCTAGGTGTAAAGGTGGGCGTGCACACTAAGATGGGCATGCACTCACAGATGAGGGTTCCAACACAGATGGGCACACACTCGACAGATGGGCATACATGTAGGCATACACACAGATGGGTGTACCGGTGGGCGTGCCCACACAGATAGGCATTCAGGTGGGAATGCTCACGCAGTGGTTGCGCACACAGATGGGTGTGTACACACAGATTGGCGTGCACACACAGATGGGCATGCCAGACGGGCTACAAATGGGCGTACACTTGATGATGGCCGTACACAGGCATGCACAATGGACGTACACATATATATATATAGATCCCTCAAATGAACCCCCCTTAAATAGAGGCTACACTGCGCCATGAACAACAACGAATATATATCTTTTCGTTATTATTATACAACTGAGCTTTTTTACGCCAGGTCTAAACAAGCTGTAGTCAATACAAAAATCATTATTCATCTTTTATGGATCGACACAGTCACACTTGATTGCACGTGACCAGCAAAAGGCGTCAAGCAGCGCCCGCGGTAATATTATCATCGCTTGCGATTCTATTTAAAACCTTAAAAAATAACATATTTCTCAAATGTCACTAGCAGCTTGCCACATCCTCACTAAAATGTGACCAGAACCTTTCGGGAGCCTTAAATATAATAATTAACACTAACATTTGCATATGACACGTGCAACATGGCAAGAAATAATTGAAAAATATTAGTTGTTTACAGGGAACTGACCCAAATATCATTTTCCTGTTTAAAATCTAGCAAAAATTATGACAGGTTGGATTGAAAATCCATCATAAAGAACAAAAAGTCTGCGACAAACCAACTGTGATCTTAATATAAGGACTGTGAGGCATTGACTTTTTAAGGGATATAAGGTTATAGGAAATGTACTCAGTGTCAAGTTTATTCTTACAAGAATTTGTGCAATGTTTGAGATTATTTTTAATAGGTTTCTTGTCCTGCAACCCTGGTGAAAATTACATTTTTTGACGAGATACAATGAATCTGTGTCTCTAAAGGTGCCCTGGGCCGCATTTCATGAGTTTTGGTTTCCATGGCAACAAATTAACCATTTATTTTTGTTTCTATGATTCGATTTTTTCAGGATCATTGGTAAATTAATTCAATATTATCTGACCCAAATACCATGTTTCTGTATTCAATTTTGCAAAAGTTATGGCAAGTTGGACAGAACTTTTGGAAAACCACTCGTATTGACACAACTTAGTGAATTGCAAGACCCAGATAGTCTCACTGATATACAAAGTGATATTAATCATTTGTTAGGTGAATGTGACTCTGTTCAACTTGAATGTAACTTAGCTCTTCACAAGTCACAAGGTCCTGTTACTACTAGTCCAGTTGTTAGGCATTCTGTAAATTTCAGGGGTAGTCCTTCTGTCCTTAAAGAGAATTACAGTGATCCTCCACAAGGGGATCTAAGTGAAAAGAGTGGTGCAGAGGTGATGTAAAGGTCCAAAAATTACTTTACCTATGTTTAGTGGCAATCAAGCTGATTGGCCCGAATTTAAAGTTGTTTGGAGTGAATTGGCAGAAAATTCCTTTAAAAACAAAACTGCTCTTGCATTTGAGTAGAAACGTTCACTTAAAGGTACAGCAAAGGACAAGATTAAGAATGTTTATGTTACTCGTACTGATGCATATGATACAATGTGGGAACTGGGAACGCTTCTGTGAGTACCATGATGATGTCAGTGCAGGTGTGTCTGCAGCTTTAGATAGTTTAAAGCGTTCAAAATCTGTAAAAGACTACAGACGTCTAGGCCAGATTTCACAAACATGTTTAGACTTGTCACAACTGTTAGAGACCAGTCTCAAGTGCAAAAAACATTTCACCAACTTCTGAGTTGTACAAACCTTAAAGAGAAGAAAGACCCCAAAAATAAGGGTTATTACTTTCAATCTGTCATGGATTGAGTACATACGCAATTACTACTAACAGTCAGTTGATATTTGTAAAAAAATTAATTTAAAAAAATATATAATAAAAAATTAACTTTCAATATTTCACACGGAAATTGCTGCTTGACTTCCATTGGGTAGGTACATATACGGGAAAAATATTCCCGTATTTATTCTACCCGATTTTTATAGTAAAAATTCAAATAAACTTACTTGAGACTGGTCTCAATTAGACTGCTGGAAGAGACTCGAGTCCGAAAGCATTTCACCAACTTTTTGAAGACCAGTCTGATTGCCAGAGAGACTAGACAACTGTTGGCATGATTCCTTGGACTTAAGCCTGTTTTTTACTGTTGTTAACTGTTTTGAAGACCTGTTATACATGGTAAAGCAAGCTTAGTCTCTGATGGCTTTGTGCATTCGGCAAGCAGGAGGAAATTTCAAGTGGCAAAGAGGGAGGGGGTTAGGGGGTTACGGGGTTGCTATCCCCCCCCCCACCTCAGCATTGACCTTTTTACTTAATTAACATAATTATTTCCTTTTTCATTCCTCCCGCTTCTGATGTTTTTCTGCTCCTTGCACCAGTGTCTTTGATGGGCAAATAAAATATCCCTCTTATGGGGTAAATGTGTAAAATGTTAAGAACTCCCGCTCTCTCTCTCCCGTCTCAAGAATCAACCCTCATGCTTACCATATCTATATATCAATCTTTTCTATCTACTTATCTGCTTATCTATCTATCTATCTATCTATCTATCTATCTATCTATATATCTATATATCTATATATCTATCTGTCTATCCATCTATCTATCTATCTATCTATCTATCTATCTATCTATCTATCTATCTATCTATCTATCTATCTATCTATCTATCTATCTATCTATCTATCTCATGATGCAGGTACACTGGTATATCAGTTGCTAAAATATTAACATAAATAATCGCCATTCTTTTCAAACAATAATCATTGTCCTGAAAAGTTTACAATTGCAGGGCTCATGTTTTGTCATTTCTCAAGACAAATCAGACTTGCTCACCAGTGAGAACTGCTGTTGAGACCAGCTCTGAGCAGGTCTCTATTTTGGCCTTCTTAGACTGTGACTTCCAGCTAATTCTTCCAAAAATGTTGTTGGTGAAACAGTTTTTGTGATTTAGACTTGTGATTCAGTTGTGAATAACATTGAAAAGATTGAGTGGGATTTGAGACCAGTCTGTTTGGTCAGTCTCAAAAGTTTAGACTTGTCACAAGTTGGTGAAATCGGGCCCTAGTGTATTGTTGTGGATTCGGGCAAATCTGCAAATGTTTTCTGTGATAATGGCTCGAATACATCCTACATAACCCACAGAGCTGCTGATAGGTTGCGGGCTAAAAGATTGGACAAGTTCACGTTGGACCTAACAACCATGGGAAATGTCTGTAGAGAGTACAAAACCAGTTTGTATGAGGTTGTTATTAGAACTGTAAGCGGGGAGCTCATACGGGTCCAAGCTTTTGGTATTGAGACCATGACTAGTCCTGTTTGTTCTTTGGATCTTGAGGTGAACAGTTGGCCACTGGTGCAAACCCAAAGTGTGGGGGATGCCAATGTGGCAAATGTCCGTCAGTTGGTCATACTTACTCATTTAGGGAGGAACACGAGTTAAGGTTGATTCAGGATAATCTAAGGTACAGTGAGTAGGAATACTGTTGGTATACAAGTTATCCATGGTTTGTCGATCCTGGGCAATTACCTGACAATTACAATGTCACTGTTGCCACTTTTGATAACAATGAGAAAACTCTTGTTAAGGATCCTCAGTGGTCTGAGAAGTATGCAGAGCAAATCGAACACATGCTGAAGAGAGGTGTGTCCAGGAAATTGTCAGATCTTGAGTTCTTGGAAAAAACCTCGGTTTTATATTAGTCATTTGGCTGTTTACAATCCAAAGTCACAATCAACTCCGGTGAGAATTGTATTTAACTCCAGTCAAAATGGTAGTGGTATTTCTTTGAATAGCACTTTAGCTAAGGGACCTGATGGTTATATGAACAATCTCTTGGGACTTCTGTTGCGCTGGAGGGAAGAGTCGGTTGTTGTGGTGGGGGACATTCGTGAAATGTTTCATTCTGTTTGGTTAGAAACTCTGGAGTAGCAATGTCATCGGTTCCTCGACTCCAGGAACGATGTCATTGTCTTTAAGTCAGTGGTCAATTTCTCCCCGAAGAGGAGAGGAGAACGGACTGGTCCTAATTTGACAAGTTGTGATATTCCTGAGGCAATACCTCAAATTCTTATGCGTCGAATGGTTCTTGAGCGGGTCATGTACATTTTTGACTCTCTGGGGATCCTGAGTCCAATCACTCTGATAGCCAAGCTCTACCTGAGAGAAACATGGGTATTGAAGCTTGTCTGGGACGATGAATTGCCCCCAGGTTTACGTCAAAAATGGATGTTGTTTTTTCAAAGATTGTTTGAAGTTAGTGGCATTGCGTATGTTAGGAAGCTACGTCCAAAGAATGCTGTTGGGTTGCCATGGCTCATTATTCTTTCAGATGCCAAATTTCTTGAACAGGAAATGGGTAAGTTGCCAGATTCCAGGTTAAAACCTGCACCTGCTTTCACCAATGTCATGTTAGATCTATTCGGTCCATATATTAGATTAGAGGTGAGGTTCAAAAGCGTACATCTGGAAAGGCGTATGATATCCTTTTCACTGTCATGAGCATGCGTGCTGTACACATCGAGGGAGTGTTTGGATATGATACAGATTCATTTCTGGTTGCATTCAACAGGTTTGTTAGCATTCAGGGATGGCCAAGAACTGTGTACAGCGATCCTGTCACTCAACTTGTGGGTGTTGAAAGAGAGCTTCGTTCTGTGTGGACTGATATTGATCAGGACAGAGTTTCCAAAAAGTCTATTGAAAATGGATTGACATGGGTTTTTGGTCCAGCAGACGCACCATGGTATCAGTGAGCTGCAGAAGCTCTGGTGAAGTCTGCAGAGAGAGCGTTGAATTTTGCTTTTCACGGTCAAAGATTATCAGCAGCTGAATTTTTGAGTGCTTGTTACAAAGTCGCCAATATGCTCAATGAATGACCGATAGGTACAATACCGGGTGCCGATGCAGAGATTAGTATTCTGACTCCAAATTCTCTTTTGACGGGAAGGGCTTCAGTTCAAAATCCTGTAGGTTGGCAGCCAGTCACTAGTGATCTTTGTAAATTCCGAATTGTTCAACATGTTTCAAATCAATTCTGGCAAAGGTGGTGCGAACTGTGTGATCCAGCACTAGTTATTCAGAGAAAATGGCACACAGCTCGTAGGAACCTTGAGCCTGGGGATGTAGTGATATTGGCTGACACTAATACTTTGAAAGGTCAATACAGACTTGCATTGGTCAAAAAGGTATTCCCTGGCAATGATGGCATAGTAAGAAAGGTTAGCCTGACTTACAAGAATTTCAGAGCAGGTGAAAAGTTGAATGAATATACACGGGTTCCAGACAGCGAAATTTCCAGAAGTGTACATAAATTGGCTTTGTTGGTACCCTGTGATGAAAACTAAATTTCTCATTGATTTATATATTGTCAGTAAATCATCCAGGTCAAACGTTTTATTTTTAAACTGTTTGTAATCTTTTGATTGACTTTTTATTATTCAATGTTGTGAACTTTTATGTATTTTAATGTTTTCATTGTCAATTTGAACTTTACATAGAATTGTCAAATTGTGTTTCTTTGATGTAACTATTGCAGATAATTTCATTTGAGTAACGTGTATGCTCCCGATGTATTGGAATGTGTATTGAGAATCTTTATTGCCAAAATTGGTTCTGTAAGTGTTTTGCATAACACCAAGCGGCAGATAAATCAAATCTTAATTATTTGTCCACTAGATGGCAGTAAATCTTTTTGTCATGTGGAGGTTTGGTCCAGAAATTGGCTCCAAAAATGTGTTCACTTTGACTCTGATTTTATTACTGAAAGCATCACTCAGGATGTACTAGCAAATTATTGCTTTTTAAACTGATCATGGAATTTCATTCCTGACTTTACTGGATTTCCTATATGGAACCACTTTACTGAATTTAAGTGAATTTACTTATACTATGTTGAGTAGCTATTGCAGATTGCTGTATTTACTGCAAATTCAATAAGGATGAGTTTCGGCAATAAGCCAGTGAAACGTGGTTAATGTACTTCATGTGATTGGTTGAGAGACTGAATTTCGTACTATATACTAATTTGAATATCACAAAACGTATAACAAGTCCAGTGGACGTGTTTGGTGGTGGCTAATCTTGTGTACAAAGTACTACAAACCAAACACAGCTGCTCCCTGGAGCAGAATTGTTACGTTTTTCACAGGTCAACATAAAGATTCATGGCTTATTGACCAATCAGACAAGCTTAAAATGCTACGTAGATAGTGAGAAAACTATCCATGAAAACTCATACTAATTGAATCTGCAGTAATACATTTATTTAGTTATTTAATATTTTAGGTTCTACATGTAAGCCATTGTGATGAATTATTGGAAAGGGATTGAAACCTGATTATGTCATAATTGTAAGTAAATGACAGATAATTGTCGATACTTGTGAATTGTGTGACTACTTCTTAATATGACTGATTATGAATGTGAATTAATGTGGTAATTCTAAATTATGTGTTTGAGTTTGAGTTTTAAAAATAACTTCAAAAATATTTCAAATGATATAATAATAGTACCTAAAGAATATGTTAGGGGTAAGAAAACAAACACCGTCACTAGCAGTGTATGGTGAGACCGGTAGGTTTCCGCTGCATGTCAGGCAAAATATACGTATGGTTAATCATTGGACCAAAATAGAAAAAATGTCAAATGAAAAAATTCTTAAGAAATGTCTGCTAGTTCAAAAAGAGATGCATAGAGATGGCTTTAAAAATATTTGGATCGGAAGGTTATGTCAATTACTAGACAATTGTGGTATGCAATGCAACATCCAAAACACTTCAGACTTAAAACTTGACTACATGAGCAGTAATTTCAAACTGAAACTATTTGAAACTGAACAGACAAGACTAATTGAGTCAATAAACGATAGTGAACAGCAGCCAAAACTGAGAACATATAAACTGTATAAAACCGACTGCCGTTTAGAGCCATATTTACTCCTTAAGCTTACTCGAAAAATAGCAGTAAAACTTGCCAGATTTAGAACTAGCTCGCATAGCTTATGCATTGAAACAGGACGGCATCATAAGCCAAAAATTCCTGCGGAGGACCGAATCTGTGCGAAATGCACTTTAAATGTAGTTGAAGATGAGACACATTGCCTTATTGTTTGTCCGGGTAACTCAATTTATAGGAATGACCTTTTTTCAACTGCAACACGATTTATAGATAATTTTCAAACACTAGACAACATAAGTAAATTTGTAGCAATAATGAAAAGTAAAGAGCCCAAATTGTTAATGAGTCTGGGTAAATTCCTACAGCAAGCTGATGTATGAACCAGGTAAAACATCTCCTATGGACACACAATCATGCCCCATGTATGTACTCTGATTGACTTTATGTTCTTAATATCAACTCAATAAGTTTATTATGCAATTGTTTATAACTGTTCTTGACTGTGAATAACTATTGCGTGGGCACCAAAATGACTGTCTTGACTTTCCAGAGCACCAGTGCATGGACATTTAAACGGTTGCCGCTGTCCATGCCTGCTTGCTCTTGACTGATCAACATTAAAACGCCCAATTGTAACTTTTTAACGATATATGTATATTTATCATTAATGAATACCTGATATTTACGTTTCAATAACTGCATGCAGTCATTTTACATATAAAACAATGACTTCTGTGAAGTAATTTTGTTTATGGCGCGTATAGATATATAGTCAGCAACTAATTCTCCTTATCTGAATCACTTATCAATTGGGTGGCTGGAACCTAGATTTATAATGTTAGTATACATATTGATCTTACATGCACCTGCTTATATTTTATGTAATCAGCTTTGTCTCTGTATAATTTTTTAGCATTTTATTTGTATGTATGTATGTATGCACTTTGTATTTTATATTTTATCTTGATGACATATGTATCTGTGATGATATGAGAATGTCAATAAAAGATTATATATATATATAATAATAAATATTATACTTAGTCATTGTATGTTTTATTCTTCATTGTTATACATGTTAATTTTATATATTTCTTGATTGTAGGGAACTACATTACATCGTACATTTACTGAATAAAGTATTGTGTTGAGTTCAACTGTAAGTCTCCTTCATCTCATTCCAGCATATATATCTACATAAGCTAATTGAAATTGCTAACTGAATACGAATAAATATCAAATACAAAATACATAGGAAACAATGACAGTAAAGTAAGCTCACCTTGAAATATTCAGCTTAATGATCAGATAAAAAGGCAATCCATAAAGCATGAAAAGAAATGAATTCAGTTCTAAGAAGAGCAACTTCACAGTTGGAAGCCCAAGAATCAAATGCAACTACTCAAAACACAATTGGCCTGACAGCAACTTTATAACACCTACAGGTGGCTGTCAGAACTAAACAGGTACTGGGAGGTGGAGACACCTCTGCCTGTTACTCTCGGACTGAACATTTTCCTGCTCATTTGCTGAATGTACATCCTGCGAGACTCCTGGTAAATACATATCTTCTTCCTCTGACTCTTCCGACTCAGATGTCTCCTCTGTCTTCCTGCTTTTCTTGCTGAGTTTGTGAGCACTCAACTCAGGCATGACTTCAGAGTCCAGCAAATGTCCTACTGGTAAGAGATGGTTGCGATGCAAAGTTCTTTGCACAACACGTTTCCCCTTCGGCTTGACTTCAGGTCGAACTACATAAACAGGTATGTCCAAATTTGGTTGGCTGACAATGACATACACTTCCGGATCCCACCGATCTGCAATTTTATGTTTCCCAGTAAATGCTAGCTTCTTTACTAGGACACGATCTCCGACTGCTAAAACTGCTGCATGACACTTGCGATCTCGTAACTTCTTGTGACGACTCTTGGCTGATTCCGACATCTTCTTAGCGACGTTGTAAGACCAAGAAAGTCTTTCTCGAAGATCAGAGACAAAACTAGGACAAGAATCTGCAGAACCATTACGAGAAATACCCATGATAAGATCAACAGGTAAATTTGGGTGGCGTCCAAAAATTAAGAAATACGGACTATATAACAAAACAACCCAAGTCAGGGTCACTGAGTGACAATAGCACGAGCTGTTGTGTGACTTAATATCACTTGAGCCCGCAGGGCTCAAGTGAATTAATATCACTCGAGCCCGCAGGGCGAGAGTGATATTAATTCACACAACAGCGAGTGATATTGTACGAAGTGCCCTGACGCGTGGTTGTTTTGTTTTTATCACCTGGTTTTACCTCATATTTTCAGTTATAAAGAGGGACTATTTTCTACCATTACAAAAATGTGACGTCACCATGGAGCAACAATGGACATGACGTCACAATCCCATTATTCTGTCCCTTGTTTGGTTTGTGACGTCATCAGGCAGCTGAAATTCTAGTGATGTCATAACCATTGTTAAAAAATATCGCCCTTGAAGGGTGGTAATTTTCACAATATCATAGGCCCTGATATTTTACTGTAAACAGTGATATTCACAGCCAACCTGGTGATAATACCCAATAGTAGTATGAGGTGTACAATTATAAGCATGCACCAAGGGTGCCACTTGGCTTTTCCAATCCAACTTCAAACTAGGTTCTAAGGTACCAATCATTCCAAGAAGACTACGATTGAAACGCTCAATTTACTTTCAAAAGCTCCACCTTGGTCACTATGGATACGCAAGGGGATTCCATAATTTATGACAAAATTGTTAATGAATTTTTGACCGTAACTTTCACTGATAAATTTTAAGAATGTGTTGGTAACCTCCTTTTGATTGCTCTAAAGTCAACTGATCCATGCTTACAACTTCTAATGGCTGCTTGGTCTCAATAGGCACGAGAGGTGCATGACTAGCAGGCCTCTTACGTTGCAAACACCTGCGACAACTAGGTATGTACTCCTCGATATCGGACATCATCTTTGGCCAAAAGAAACGTTCCTTTACCAGATGACTTGTCCTGTCTTGACCCATATGGCCCATTTCATCGTGGAGTAGGCGAATAACAACTTGTCTCAAACAAGAAGGTAAAACAATTTGATCAACAGATCCATCATTGACAGTAATTGTTCGATACAAGCCACCATTTTTGAAACCAAGTTTATCAAAATCTCTAAGCATAGGTAAAGAATCAAAAGGAAGTTGTGTGCGATCAGGCAAAGAATTGTTTCTAACAAAAGGTAAAATAGAACTGATGGCAGGATCTGAATGCTGATATTCCCTACAACTTTGATAGAGAGTGCTGACTGGAAGATGTTGAAGCAAGATTATCTTCATCTGGTGCCTGAGGACTAAGTGCAAACATCCAAGGTTGTTGAAGTTGACAAACGGCTTGATTGACATCATTCTTAATAACAGAAGAACCATCCACAAGTCTGGAGAGACGATCAGCATCAACATTAGATTTACCGCTACGATACTTGATGCCAAAGTTAAATGCCGCCAAATGCGGCGACCCGTCGATGACCTGTCGCACCGAGGTGAGCCGTAGTTAACACATATGTTAAAGGATTTGAGTCAGTGTAAATGGTAAATTTCCCACCATATAAATAATCAGGGAAGTGGTCGTTCACAGCCCACTTTAAGCCCAGAAATTCAATTTCGTGTGCTGGATAATTTGAATCGGCTTTGTTTAATGGGCGACTGGCATATGTGATGACTTTAAGTCGACCATTTTGCTTCTGATACAAGACTGAGCCTAAGCCGTGTGTACTACCATCAATATGTAGTTCATATGGCAATTTAGGATCAAGACATCCTAATACTGGAGCATTGGTGACTTAGGAGACAGTGTTTAAGTTGATCGAAGGCTTCTTGATGTTCACTTTCCCATTGCCAAGTACGATCAGGAGAGGATTTTCTTTCCTTCTTTTTCATTGTGACTCCTCCAAGTAGCTCAGTCAAACGACTGGCGATCTTTGCAATACCATTGATGTACTTCCTGTAGTAATGCAAAACCAAGGTAACTGCAATTCCTTAGGATTCTCAGGAACTTTCCATTCTGCTACTTTAGAAGTTTTCTCAGGGTCTACTGCGATTCCTTGATCACTGACAATATGTCCAAGGTATCTGACTGACGACTGAAAGAATTTACATTTCTTGGGAGCCAACTTCAAATTGAAAGTTTTCAGTTGGTAAAATACAAGAGCCAGATGTTGCAAATGCTGCTTAAAGCTTGAAGAATGGACAAGAATGTCATCAAGATAAATTTGCACGAAGTCCAAATGTAATTCACGGAAGACATATTCCATGAGACGTTAATCAATGTCTGGGCTGCTTGTCAAACCAACAGGAAGTCTGCAAAATTCCCAGTGACCAAGAGGACTTGCTGTGAATGCTGTCCTGTGTATATCTTCGTCTTTAATGGGGACTTTAATGGGGACTTGATGGTACCCGGTCTTCATGTCAAGTACTCTGAAGTACTTTGATCCAGAGATGTAGTCGAAGGTTTGATCCAGAGATGTAGTCGAAGGTTTGATCCAGAGATGTAGTCGAAGGTTTGATCAATTCTTGGAAGAGCATAGGCATCACTGAATGTGGCCTTGTTTAATTGACGATAATCAATGCATATCCTTAGCAACGAGTCCTTCTTCCTCACTAAAACAATGTTTGAGATATAGGAGCTATGCGAGGGACGAATAATACCAGCATCATAGAGTTGTTGAAGGTGAAGACAAACTCCTTCAATCATTGCGGGTGGAATGTGATGGTATCTCTGCTTGAAGGGCTGTTCATCTAGAAGTTTGATCTCATGACAACTGCATTAGTGTAGCCAAAATCATAGTCATGTTGTGCGAAGACTGAATTCCAAGATTTCAGAAATTCTTCAACTTGTAACTCTGCTTGGCTGGAACATTGTCTAAATTGAATAAAATGTCTGCATTAGCATTTCCAGGAGTTGACTTATCAGTAGCAACCACATTAGCAATCTCCATTGTTGCTTTTGGTTGCAATGTAAATGGACGGTTGCTTGTATTTGCAAATTGGACAGAAATGTCATTTGAGTTATTAAAATACATCAAAAGTGGAATGACTTCAATATGTGCAGGTAAATTGGAGTTTGAAGTCACATCAATCAAGGCTGTACCTGTGTAATGTACATCAACATCCACAGGAAATTAATGGTAACAGAACCATTAGCAGGAATAATGACTTTGGAATGATGATTGTGCACTCAAGCAATCCTTCCTTTGTTGCGACGAAGACGTTTGATCTCAAGCTGATGGTGCGTGACGCCAAGTGCCAGGATGGAGGAAGTAATTTGCGTTTTCCATTTCCGAGAGATGTCATAATTCGCTAAAGGATGTTAGTTGCGAGGATTATAGGAGTAGACTTCCAGCATGGAGTATCATCAACGACGAGCATGGCACCTTCTGTCATTGAAGAATCTCCAAAACCATCTGGAGCAACACGGGTTGTCAAATAACCATGACATTCCAAGAGATGACCACCTGCAACCTCAACATTTAAAACATTATCAAGAGGTACAAGAGGCAAGTGACTAAGGTGTTTATCAAAGAATGATTTGGTGACCGTAGAAACTGTAACTCCTGTATCCAGAATTGCATTGGCTAAAATACCTTCTATCAGAATGGGACTCCCACAACTTTCTCCAATGATGTGCTTTAGTGGCGATGCTGTGGTCTGAATGTTTGCTGCACGCCCCTTGGCAACAAACTGTTGAAGTTTAAAGGATCCTCATTTGATGTGACCAACTTTTCCTCATTTCCAACAAGGCGGTGGTGGCTGCGGTCGCTGCTGGTCGAGAAATGAATAGGCAGATGATGGAACATCATAAAGATTGTAGGAATTTGGAAGTTGAAAAGCAGCTTGAGAAGTATAAAAATGACTGCTGAGTTGACTAATTTGCTCAGAAAGTGTTCATTTGAGTTTGGAGTTGATGAGGGATGGCAGATTTCTCAGATACGGGTTGACAGGGGAGCTGGTGTTGATGAACATGCGATCTGCCATTTCTTTTCTGAGGCTTGGATTCGGCTGGAGTTAAAGTTTGTTCAATTTTCCTGACTTCAAAATGGAATTCTTCATAACGGAATTTCGGATCAAATTTATAACAAGATAGTTCATGAACGGGATGTTTCAGACCATTGTAGAACTTGTTTAGCAAAGTATCTTTTCCCCTGTCTGCTTCAATCTTTCCGTCTTGACATGCTTCTTGCCAGTAGTCTTCCAATCTGCATGACCATTGAACCACTGATTCATCACATCGCTGATTTACACTGTAGATTCTTGCTATAAGATCTTCACCAACATCAACTGTACCATGCTTCATCTTGTCCAATAATTGATGAATAGTAGCACTGGTTCCAAGTCGTACAGCAATTTTACTAGCTCCAGCCCTCAGAGACAAACGGGCAGCGTGGAGGATTGCATCTTCGCTGTATCGTTTTCCATTGACAAGACATTGTAGGTCATAGCTCCATACTTCATAAGGAACGTGATCATTCTTTGATGGAGTAGCCCCAGAAAATATTGGAATATGAGGCGTATTTCCTTTGCTAGCAGCTGGAGTAGCTATGTTTTCAATCTTAGGCTTATCCTCAACTTTACCGGAGTATTTTTTACTTTTCACAAAGTCAGTCATCCATTTGATGAAGTCTTCCTTTGTACCAAACTTGGGCTTAGCACCAAGCTCTTTACAAACATTGACAAGTTGAATCTTCTCTTGTTCACTAAACTCCATTTTGAAAAAAATTTGAATATCTAACAATAGAATATAATAAATACTAACTCTATTGTTGTGTGATAACCCCAGGAATAGAGAATTTTGAATTTGAAAAATAATTAAACTTGAGCAAAAAAGGCAGGTCAAACTTTTAAAATGTAGAAGGTATATACTAATAACCTCAGTTTGAATTTGGGTCCAAAACAGAACCAAGGAGGCTCAATGAAAAATAAATAATTCAGTAAATAAAAAAATAAATATATAAAGCAGTTGGTACTTGAGTTATTGATCAAGGCGGTAGTAATTGGGGGGTCTGGAACGACCGCAACCCTCTCTTGCTTTGGACCAACATAATCCAGTAACCATAATTTTATTTTATTTAATTTTTAATATTATCATTATTATTATTATTTTTTTTTGTTCAACAGTTTCTGATAATATATGTACATTGTGACTAGTGCGTTTTACTCCTAGAACATTCAAAACACACCAGGGGTCTGGGGCGGCCGCACTCAGTGCCTATGCATGTTCTTGTTTTTTGAGTAAGCTACCAATATAGTAGTCCTACATTTTAAATAAAAGTCTCTACTGGGATGACACCCATCTATCAAGTTTTGGTAACACATAACCTTTCTACCTCTCCCTCTGTTGTGTTCTAAATCTCTGTGCAACATTGGTGTGGACACACTGATACCAACATTTAGTATGGTTAGGTACCTATTAAGTTCACCAACTTCTATCTAAAGATCAGCTTGCATCTGGGTGTAATTGTTGGCATATAAGAGACGTGATGTTTTGTTAATGGAAAGTTTGTGTGAGTTCCATGCATGTTCCCCCGTGGCCTAATCGTTACAGCAGTTGGTTTTGAATCGAATGGCCTGAGAGGACGTGGGTTCGAATCCCGCTCCTGTACCTCAACTTAACAGAATGACCAAACAGCACGACTTGAAGAAACCAAAAGCAGGAATAACATCAAACCAGGAAGAACAACGGAAATGGAAAACCAAATAGAACCAAAAACAAATGGTCCAAGCCCATGGGACCTTAGCAAAAATGGATGTGGGTTGTATCCAATGTTCTATGTTGGGGCAACTGAAAGACCCTGGACATCTCTGAATGAATAGAGTATGAGCCAGACTCCCAGCCTTATCATCTGTCATCCATCATACGCCGATCACCACACCAAATAGAACCTAATACACAGTGCAGCTCCCTTATGCTAATTAATCAATTAACACTAGGTAGAGCTACCTGGCGATCCAGGGTATCCCAGCACGAATGGAAGAAGAAGAATGCAAAGAGACTCATAGGTAAAATTGTGCAGAAAATGGGCATTGCATACTGTTTTTTAATTGCTGCGTCAAGCCTCTCGAATTCTCTGTACAGGTTAATTTTTTGGCTGCTACAGTTTTGCGTGTTTAATATGACCTCCTCATAATTTACACCCTTTAGCTTCTCAGTGAGGTTACAGATGCCAACAGACACATAAAAATGAGATTTAGAGTTAGATTCACCGTGGTGCAGAATTGTTAAATCTTCAACCATTTCAAACAAGTCATTAACTCTGGCTCCAGGACGGGATCAGATATCAGCAGACAGGGTGTACGGTGTCATACACCTTGGCTCTCAGCCAATCAAAATCAAGGATTCACACTGGACTGAGGATAAAGCTCCATACTGTAGTCCAGACGAAATTTGGGAGGTCTATATCCAGTGTACTATGGTGTCCACCAATTGTGTCTGGAGAGGCTGGAATAGAACCCCATGCAACGAAATATCCAAAACCCTGTCAACTGCGCCAATGTAACCGTAAAACCAGAAGGCGATCGTCGGTTCTCTCAATTTATTCACATATGTAACAAAGCACCCTGTAACAAAAACAGTCACAATCAGATATTTGACTAACCATAGATTGTATAAAGTAATTAATCTAAGATAAAACATAAATTCAGAAATGTATCGTACCTTTAAAGTTACCCCGAGTGATAGGTTGTGATTGGACAAAAAGTTTCTCTAAATTTTACATAATCTTGTGCAGCATACTCGTTAGGGTGTTTCAGGTGCCCCCAATATTTTCCGATCCTGCTTGACCTTGGTCTGGTATTGCAGTGTGTAGAGTAGAAGTCACATGTAAAATTTTGGCCCATTCTATAAATACCTACCTTTACCAGAATTCACTTGAAGTTTATAATGTAATTCCCCATTGGCGAATTTGCAAATCCTGAAGATATTGCAAAAACCAATGAATAAACATTTTTTCCTCAATCCATAGTTTCTGAGTAAGTTTTGGGAGGGCAATTCAAATCTGGCAACAGCTATTTTACAGCAGGTCTTCCTAATGGGCTAGGAAGTGTTGAATTTCCCAAAATTCTGCCATTTTGCACAGATTTTCACAAATTTAACAGCTTCTGCGAGCTTGGCAAATGGGGTTACACAAAAAATAACACCAGATTTGAATTTCCCTCCCAAAACTTACCCAGGAGCTGTGGATTGAGAAAAAATATTGATTTCTTCATTGGTTTTTAAGATGTCTTGAGAATTAGCATGTTCGCAAATGGGGAATTACATTATAAACTTCAAGTGAATTCTGGTAAAGGTAAGTATTTATAGAATGGGCCAAAATTTTACATGTGACTTTTTCTATATAAAGTGCAATACCAGACCAAGGTCAACCTGGATCGGAAAATATTGGGGGCACCTGAAACACCCCAATACTCGTGTTGTTAAGTGTGTGAATTTTTTTTACAATAGGATTATTTTTACCTGTTGAAATGACACCCCAAATGTACTGAATGACCCCTGGATTTATTTCAGGTACGCACGGAAAAAATCACTTGGCGCGATTGCTTTCTGCTTTGTGACGTCATCATCATTGTTAGAATTAGCTAACTCATAGCTATATATTTATAACAATGGCCATTGTGACGTCATCAACAATGGCTGTGCTGGAGGATGGAGGAACTATCGTGAAAAAATTTCATAAAATAACTTAATAATTTATGTAATCAAAGAGATACTTCAACAAATTAGTCGAAATTATTTGTCCTCGTAAGTCTATATTATACTACATATGAAACCAGCAATAATCAGCAAAGGGTTCTATCATTCAGGGAAACTTTAAGGGTGTATGATGTCTCACAATATTAACACAGGATAATCATCATGGAATAGGTCCCAGGACTCAAAATATGTACCTGAACAATAAATTCTATAATTAGCTAAAGTAATAATCTAAATATATCTACATAAGTTAACTGAAATTGCTAACTAAATACAAATAAATATCAAATACAAAATAAATAGGAAACAATGTAGGTAAAGTAAGCTCACCTTGAAATATTCAGCTTATTAATCAGATAAAAAGGCAATCCATAAAGCATGACAGGAAATGAATTCAGTTCTAAGAAGAGCAACTTCACAGTTGGAAGCCCAAGAATCAAATGCAACTACTCAAAACACAATTGGCCTGACAGCAACTTTATAACACCTACAGGTGGCTGTCAGAACTAAACAGGTACTGGGAGGTGGAGACACCTATGCCTCTTACAAAGTGAATGTGCCCAATCCTGCAATTATCACCCATCAAGTCTTTTCTGAAATGAGGGATGCATTTGCGGGATGTGGGATCATGTAATTTTCCTTTTTTTTTAAAATAATTGAGAGTGGGAGTGCCTGTTTGAGGTTTTTTTTATTTGAAGGACTTCCAATTATGATAGGGATGACATTTTTTCAGCACTGGACTCATCTTGGATAGACCTATTCATTAGGATTGGTTATGTCTTCCTAGCTATGTAAGAAATTTTCCATTCGAATGCCATTCCAACATAATATCTAAGGTGGCTCGCTACTCATGCAAAGTGGTAGTCAGCGCACATTCACGCGCAGCCAGACAGGCCCTATCTATCGTAACGTCACCACTTCAGCAGAGCTCTGCAGTCACTGCCCATCATCTTTTTTCAATTTTGAGAACTTCATGCGTCGGCCGCTTCGTTTAGCATTTATGGGACTTCTGAGAGGTTAGAGACATGTAATCTTCACCATCAAATGCGCTATGAAGAATACTATATACCAAAGGACTTTCAGCTTTCTGCTTAAAGAAGAAAAACAATTTCTGCAAGAGATTTTCGTCAATCATGTCTAATTTCGCAAAAATGGCTCTGTTACATAAATAAATTTTTATATCGATTTCTAGGCCTGTTGGAAGCCTTATCACGATCATTATATTGTTCCTCACTTAATTTTGAAACAGATGACAAAGAAATAGAAAATTCTATCTCGTCCTTTTTTTTTATTGCTATGATACATAAAAAGATAAATATTTTCAAAATCGAAACTTTAGTTCCGAACCCCTACAAAAGTTCTTTAAACTAAATATATCTCTCTGGAATTCTAATCAGCTTTTCCATAAAACTGTCCTCTTTAATTCCATGCTTCATTTAATAACATAGAATGAATGGCCACTGAATGGCAAGGAAAACTTCACAGTAAAAAAATTTAGTTTTTCAGGTTTGTGTGGATTGACTTTCTTTTACATAACCCCAAATATTTTGAAAGAAAGGCTGGTAGTGACCACTTTCATATACATATCTTTGTTATAAACTATATTTTGGATCATTTTAAACAATTTTTACGAAATCCTATCTTGGAAAGTTCACGAGTATCAAGCCACCTTAACTTAAGATTAATTAAATTTAACTTATCAAGTTGGTTTCTGAGGTGCATGGCTTAGGCCTAAGACCAGAATTAGAACTGCCTTCGTATTTTCATAGGCCTATAGATACTGATATATTTGATTTATTTTTTTTAGATTAGCATACACAGCTTGGCAGATTCTCTTGTAATATCGGATCATTTTCCATTTCAATATTTAAAAAAAAAAAAAAATTAATGAAATTGACATATATTATGAGCATTTCATAATACATTACCTGTCAGTGACTGCATATGATGGCTGTATCATCATACCTATCTAATCCTCACGTCCATTGGGCCTAGGCCTGTAGTATATAATTTGATGATAGGTGGACCTAGGCCTGTAGAAAGTGTAGAATAGAATTTGTTAGGGTATTGACAAGAAATTCTCAGAAAATTTTGTAAGTAAGCTACAGAGATGAAACCGACACCAAAAAATTAGCAAAATAAAAGAATTTCCACCTGTGCCCCACATTTTAATATCGAAAGTGGGCACTAATTGCAGGAATGGCCTTGATTTAACTATTTGTTAATGTTCTAAGCGGCCCGAAAAGATATTTAGAGATGGGCAAATTTTGGCAACAGGAACAATTAGACCAGGGGCTATGAGCATTTAGTTACGAAAAAAGTGTACCGGTCTTAAGTGGTTTCTATGTTGTAGCATATGTCAGCGCATCTGAAAACCAAAGTCTTAAGTGTCCCATGGGGAGACTTTGGCCAAAAGCCCCAAAAAACCCCTAAACTTGAACTGTGTTTTTTGGAAAATCCCTAAACTACATTTTTTGATGATTATGAAGTCATTTAGGAAGCTATATCTTTGATATTTCTCAGGAACCAACCTATTATATGAGGCAATAAGTGTATGTCTTTTGAAAATCGTAGCTCAAGGCTATCTGGGGATTTTTGAACTCTGTTTCATCAAAATGGTGCAAAAATCATTTTTAGCGAGGTTGTTTTTCTGACTGTTATGGCAGTACAAATCAGTTTGTATGCATTTGAAGGTCTTATAATGTATCTGGAAAACTGCCTGACATTCGCAGCTACATTTTGGGCTAATTGTGAACTTCATAGAGTAAATATTTGGGATTCAGCCAAACTATTAGCTTCCCCTACCCCAAATTTATTTAAAGTGCCAATATTTCAAGAACACTTCATAGCTTCGTTAGAATAGCTTGTTTCAAAATTTGAATTCTTCATGTACATGATCTAAACAGGCTGAATTCATATTTGATATGCGCTTTGTTGCTTATCTTTTAGATGTTGAGACATTAAAGTTTTTGTCCGAGATGGCTCCCATGTCACATATTTTCCAATATATCAGGGTCCAGACCAGTTAGTAAAATGTTTCATTGCTACAAAAATTTTAATTGTTCAAAATGCCATGTTCCTGGAACCACTTCTTCAGCTGAGAGTCAGAGCATGTCTTACTTACTTTCAAGAAGATAAGGTCCTTGCCTTGTCTTTTGAAAGGGTTAATTGAGACTTTTGTATAGTCTATTTCATTGACCGTTTGTCAGTTCCTATTTTGCTTATCATTCTGAGGTTGAATACAAAAGGTTCCATTGGTTTGACACACTATTTTTTCTGCTGCTAAGTTGTCACAAATGTTTGGAATGAGTTCCTAAACAGCGATAGCTAACAGTCCATCAAGTTTTTTCTTTGCACCATTTATCACAAGGCAATTTCACCTTCAAAACATGTGTCAAGGACAGTAAGGGTCAATAAAGTCTTCAGATGATGTCCTTGTGCACTGAAATTATGATATATAATCCAATCCCTAACTTTTCAATCTAAGCCTGGATTCCAGCTGATGTAAAATACATTGTGCAAACATGGCAAAATGACGTATTCATTGATTTTCCCCTGTTAAGTAGGATACACACTATGCAAGCAGTGCAACGCACACTGTCTCAAATTGGTCACAAAAGGATAGAGGTGTTCGCATTAGTGATTGGAAAGATGACATAAAATAAGCAAAAAAATATCCATGGCCACTGAGATCATGATGGAGCCCATTAGCAACCTGGTAAATATATCAGTTTCAGGGTTAGTATATAACCCTGATAATTGACAAAACTTTATATTCTTTGGTTTAGAAGCCAATTTAGTCTCTTTTGACCACATTATATTACCAAAACAAACATGTTTTTGTTTAGTGTGGGATGACAGTACATTTGATTAGTTTAGCCTAGATAGGTGTTCTTAAGGTATGATAAAAATTCAAGTAGGCCAATGCAGAAATGTTTGATTTCCATTCCAAAATTGATGACAGCTATTTACCTTTTCAAAATTCGATATTGAAACCGTTTCTTGTACTGGTATCAGACTGGGAACTGAAATTAGGAAAAGTGACTTTACCTGTATATGTACTGCTGATTAATATTATATAGACTCATTGCCAATTGCAATATGCTGTGAATAAATTTGTCAGATCAATGGGTTAAATTTGTTATGTGACTTAGTAAATATTTATTATTTTTAACATGTCAAATATATGAGAGTAGATCTCGGTCGTTGTGCCTGTTATTTCAATAATAACTTGGCTTTATAGCAGTCAACTTTCAGTCAATCCCGAGAATCAAATATTATCTTACTTAAGTCCCATTGATTTCCATTCTCTATTTGGTATTAATTCAGATTTGTTGCATGACTGACAGAATATTTCATTAAAACCAAAGCAGTACCTGTCGAGGGGACTTAAAAACAGATAATTATATGCATACAATATATCAGAATATCCCACACTTGGCAGTGATCCCCATGGAAAACCCATGAGGAATAGCCCAAGGGATATAATTTTGTGATCCACAATCCCTAATTTAAATATGATCCACCATCCCTAATTTAAATATGATCCACCATCCTTGATTTACATATTTTATTTATTTGTTGCACTACTTCAGATCACACATGAGGTCACAATTGCGACACTTGACATCACAACAGCAGCAAATGATGTCACAATAGCAGCTGAACCACTATGACATCATCAACATTGGTGACATCACCAGCAGTCATGTGACTCTGTCGCCTTTGTTTATAGCAACCAGTCAGACTCCACACACTTTGTCATTTGTTTATCGATGGTGAAAGTGCAAAACCTCGTATGTCAAAATTTTGCTATTTTTAGATTTTGAGTGGAATGACTAATTCAATATCCAATACATGTTGTCAATTGCTCCCCTTGCCTCTTTGCTATTTTTGGAAGCTGTAACAGAATGATTTAACCATGGTTTCACCAAAACTTGCATGTCGATTTGTTCCAAAAAGTGAAAGTGCAAAACCTCGTAACTCAAATCAGAACTTTGAAGCACATATTTAGGATATTTCAACCTTTTTTGAAAAATTATGATTGTGGTACGCTTTTAATGGCTCACAGGAAATTTCCTTTTTAAAAAATGTTTACCTCCCTATATTTATTGTGGTGATATAGGCTATTGAAAAAAAGCGTGCACAAAAATTTGAAAAAAGTGTCATTTTCCTGATTTTTGACATTGTAGCCACTAATTAAAATAAGCTGTTATCATTTATCATGGCCAAATTATATTGTGTACTGTTTACCTATAGATTAAAGGTACATTGAATACTGCAAGTTGCTTTAAAATGTGAAAAATGGTCGAGTTACAAGGTTTTGCACCTTACTCAGTGAAAGTGCAAAACCTTGTAAGTCAACATTTTCAATCATATCTGATGTGACATCAATGCTAGGGGTCAACGACCTCTGACAAAAAGTTATGCTAAAACAGGGTGTCACTTTCTATAAATCAAGTTGAGCCTAACTCACATATTGGTAAACATTACCATAAAAAAAAGATCGGTGATAGTTTTTTCCAATTTCTGAAAAATGGCTTTTTTTGACATACGAGGTTTTGCACTTTCACCATCGTTATGTTACAGTTTGATCTGATTGGTTTGGCCGCCATCAAAACATTAGATCCATCCACCGAAGTGATTAGGTCATTATTATTTTTAATTATTCATTATTCAAGCATTAAAATGACCACATAGGTTGTCAAAATAGCAGAAAATGTTCCTACGCCAGCCAGACAACGAGTTGGTTTCAATGGACTGATCCACCACCCTGAGTGGGTTTTATCATATTAACTTTTGAATGAATTGTTTGATCCTTTTTATACAGTAATAAATATAAAAAAATTGTACAGAGCCAGGCTGGAACATGAAATATAGGCAAATGAGTGACATAGCAGCCATCTTGGACGCCATCTTGAATATCCCAATGTAGGAAAGGAAAACAATGAAGCACTCGTTATATATGAAATAAGCACATTTGGATTGACTAAATCAAGCAATTACAGTCTGAAATTAGAACTTCTAAAAACGTTATGTTGCATTTTTTAAAATATTGACACTTTAAATTAATTTGGGGTAGGGGTTGCTAAAAGTTGCACTGAGACCCAAATATCAGCACTATGAAGTTCAAAATTAGCTCAAAATGTAGCTATGAATGTCAGGCAGTTTTCTACATAAGAGTTAGGGTTAGGGTAATCCAGCTTTTTTTAGATTCCTTCTTTATGCCATTTTCTGTACGTTCACACAAGATGTCAACTGAAATCAATGTAAAGTTTCATGGAAATATTTACATAAGAAGTTAGTTTATAAGCTGTTAAAAAATGTGTGCGTTTTTAACGTTGTTGGGTTTACTAGTGATAGGTACCTGAAATTCGGGATTCACCAGTGATATAGTTTTTGGGACATGTGCAATTTTTTTCAGTAAAATCTGAGATGGTCAGGTTTGAGGCTCTGGGTGATTTGCTATGGAAAGACCCACAAGAAAGCTGAAAGTGTATGCTTAAGGTGGCTCGCTACTCATGATAAATGGTCAGTCACGCACATTGACGCGCAGCCAGGCAGGCCCTATCTATCGTGACGTCACCAGAGCAGCAGGGCTCTGCTGACACTGCTTCAACATTTTTTTTAATTCTGATAATTCCATGCGTTGGCCGCTTCATTTGCCATTTGCGCCACTTCTGTTGGTTAGAGACTTCTCGTTTTGAGCATAAAATGCGCTATGAAGATGACTGTGAGCTGCCAGACTTTCAGCTCTCTACTCCCAGTAGAAAATTTATGTAGGCGATTTTCGGCAAGCATGTCTAGTTTCTCAAAAATGACCCTGTAACACAAATAAATGTTTATATCAATTTCCAGGCCCATAGGGCCGTATGTCTGTGTCATTATATTGTTCCTGACTTCATTTGGAAGCAAATGACAAAGAATTAAAAAATCCTATCTCGTCATTTTTTTTGGCGCTGTTATTCATAGAAAAAATTTTTTTTTTCAAAATCATAACTTTTGATCCGAACCCCCGGAAAAGTTCTTTAAACTAAATATATCTTTCTGGAATTTTAATCAGCTTTTCCATAAAACTGTCCTCTTTAATTCCATGCTTCATTTAAAAACATAGGATGAATGGTCACTGAATGGCAGGGAAAACTTCACAGTAAAAAAATTAAGAAAAAAATTGAGTTTTTCAGGTTTGGGTGGACTGACTTTCTTTTACATAACCTCAAATATTTTGAAAGAAAGGCTGGTAGTGACCACTTTCGTTTATATATCCTTGCTATAAACTATATTTTGGATCATTTTAAACTGTTTTTAAGAAATCCTATTTTGGAAAGTTCACGAGTATCGAGCCACCTTAAAGAGCAGAGACAGGAGAGAATTTTCTGACAAAAAAAAATATATATATTTGTAAAATGTTGAGCTATAATGATTGAAATGTTAACTTTATCTCACCTATGTTTTCATATTGATGAGGGCAACTGTTGCAGCGATTACATATCTTTAGAGAAAGAATTTAATTTCGATTTTAAAACATTCTTTAATTTCTGTGACAACTGCTGTAGACAATCTCTAAAGCGTGCCCAATTTTACTGTCATATATCGGACTTGCAATTTTTCTGCAAAACCCCCTCACACGTTAGCGGGCATAACTTCTCAACTACTAGAGATATAGGTACCTGTAATTTGGGAGCAACAAGTGATATAGATTTTAAACATTTGTACATTTTTTCGATAAAATCTGAAACGATCAGGTTGGAGGCTCTTGGTGATTTGGCATGGAATGACCCTTGTTGAATATTTTTTTATCTTTTAGTTTGCTCAGGAGTACTGTGTGATGTGAAATATTTGAAATAGTTTATCTATTATTGTTGTTTGTTTTTATTTACAGCCAAGAAAAATTCTTGGAGACCATGAAAATATCATTGGGAAGAGATATGCTGACTGTCAACGACAAATACTCTTCAAGACAAATGTCCCGAAATGGACAAATGAGCAGGATCTTCAGAGATATGAAGAGGAAGGAAAAGTTTGGGCTGAGAAGATATTTGATGCAATTAAAACATTGGCACTGATGTATAAAATAGTGCCTGGCAGCTTCTTAGAGGACAACTGTTACCCACTTCATGATGACTACGAAGTGATTGACGTACTGGACACATGTGAAAGGTGCTTGAAGCAACTGGATGCAATGGCTCAGGTGAAACAGTGATGACTGTATTAGACCTGTACTCTTCATATTTGATGACATTAACCACAGTTTTTGCAACGTGTTTGGTAGTATCATGTAGTGCAATATTTATCTGGCAAAAGTTTAATGATTATAAATGTGTTTGATTTTTTTTCTCAAAGCTTTAATTGTGCCATTCCCAGTATGTTTTACCCAAAGTTGGCAATGTCTTCTGCTCTGAGTATTGCAGTTACTTTCAAATTGGTGCATTGGTTTCGGAAAGACAGGTTTTCGACTTTGCCTACTGTGTAAGTTGTATATGCCAAAACTATGGCACATAGATTCAGTGAATTTTGTGAATTAATGGACCTTTCAACATGTGCATGAGTAATATAACAAAACATTTCATGTAACTAAAAATGGAAGATTGGCGAAGCAGAGCTACTCGTATTTTGCGAATGACACATATATGTTATGTTGTGCATGCAATAGGTGGTCATCATTTTATGTTTTGTATGAAATAGTTGGTCAACATTGTATACATGTATATATATTATATATCACTTATTTTGTTTTGTGGCATGCAAATAATTTTTCATATTCCGGTATTTTAATATTTTTGAAGAAATATATTTCTAGTTGAAGCTTGTCTCAAAATCACATGAATAATTGATTTTAATTAACACACAGCAATAGTAGTCAGGGATCCAGAGGACCAAAAATCTGGAAGGGGGTGACCGGCAAGATATAATTTTGTGCTATACCTCGCTGGAATCCCCAAATTCTCTAGTTTTGGGAACTGCTGTATACTCCGCTGAACACTCTTGCATTTGGCTTACATAGGCCAATTTATGAAGTGTCGTCATGGACGTCCGAACGTCAAAAATTCATTACTAAAATCTTCCATTAGAAAAATTATCCAGAAAACTACCCCATTTTCAAGCCTTGTTTATGACCCCTTATTAATTAGCGCAGAATCAGGTGACCGTCCAGTGGGGGTAATTAAACAGTCATTACAACTCTGCTAATTACCCTGTCCATGCAGAAGCAACTAAAAAGCCAAAACTCCATATTTGTGTAAAAGTATATGTAATTGTTTGAAATTATTATACAAACGTACAAAAAGCATATTAGCAACCTATTTATTATCTTTTTTATGCTGGCTTCTTGAACTTTAGGACAAGATTTGTTATAGTACAGTATTGGCTATGCAGCCAGCATACTATACTGGCTGCCCCATACTGAAAAGTGTCAACCGGTTTGGTCCCCACCATTTAGTAATGTCAGCTAGAGCATTACAAAATATCTTATGATTACAAATACTTAATATTGTTGCATTGATGTAAAAGTACACCTGCCACTCATTAATCGACGAATTGGTGCAGATACAATTGTTGCAGGACCTGAAATAATTGGGGGTGAGTTGTAACAATTGGGGGTGAATAGTAATGAGAGCAGTTTGTTCTATTTATAGGTCCAATTTCTGGGTGGCACATCCTTGGGGAGATTAACAGACTGTTAGTGACTTACAGTTAGTGACTAACTGGCAGTTCAAGACTAACAAACAGTGAATCAACAACAGTTAGTGCTTACTAACAGTAAGTGACTAACAACAGTGACTTACTAACAGTAGTGACCAACTGATGAACAATAGTTAGGGACAAAATGACTAACAGTCAGGGACTAGCAGTTAGTAACTTACAGTTTCCTAACAGTTAAGGACTAGCTGACTTACATGACTAACTAACAGTTAGTGACTGACTAACAGTTAGTGACTGACTAACAGTTAGTGACTGACTAACAGTTAGTGACTGACTAACAGTTAGTGACTGACTAACAGTTAGTGACTGACTAACAGTTAGTGACTGACTAACAGTTAGTGACTGACTAACAGTTAGTGACTGACTAACAGTTAGTGACTGACAGTTAGTGACAATTAGTGACCAATTAACAGTTTGTCACTAACTGACAGTTTTTGACTAACCAACAGTTTTGACTAACTAACCATTTTTGACTTACAGTTTTTGACTACAAACAGTTTTGACTACAAATAGTTTTTGACTAACTAACAGTTTTTGACTAACTTACAGTTTTTGACTAACTAACAGTTTTTGACTGAATAACAGTTTTTGACAAATTAACAGTTTTGACTGACTAACAGTTCTGACTACTAACAGTCTTGACTGAATAACAGTTTTTTTACTACAAACAGTTTTTGACTAACTAACAGTTTGACTACTAACAGTTTTGACTGAATAACAGTTTTTTTTACTACAAACAGTTTTTGACTGACTAACAGTTTTTGACAAATTAACAGTTTTTGACAAATTAACAGTTTTGACTGACTAACAGTTTTGACTACTAACAGTTTTGACTAACTCCCCCTTTCACTAACAGTTTTTGACTTACTAACAGTTTTGACTAGCTAACCATTTTTGACTACTAACAGTTTTGACTACAAATTCTTTTGACTAAGTGACAGTTTTTGACTAACTAACAGTTTTTGACAGAATAACAGTTTTTTTTTACTACAAACAGTTTTTGACTTACTAACAGTTTTTGACTGACTAACAGTTTTTTTTAGAAATTAACAGTTTTGACTACTAACAGTTTGACTAACTCCCCCCCCCCCTATGGCAAAACATACTCTTATTGCAAATTTTGAAATCGTAATCACTACAGCCAGCATATATCTTTTTTTTCAAAAAGATTTTCTTGTTCAATAATTTGTTGATGCTTGGGGCATGCAAATAAACAATTATTGTTGAAGATGCTGAATTACTTTTATCGTAAAATAATTCTTTATTCTTTGTGCAAGTGACAATTAATGAACTTACTTTTACTAAAAAATAGTTAGAATAGAATAGAATAGAATAGAATTTTATTGGCAAACAAAATACAATTACACTTCAACATAACAAATAGCACAATTAAAATACCAATAGAAAATAGGAACTGACACAATGAATGTGTATTTGTTCCTTAGCAATTTCACAATATAATTTCTTAATCTTTAAGTAACAATGAATGAATATCTATAGGAAATAAAAATCAATAATAATACTGATAGATTAAAAACATTGATAAGTACTAGCATTTACAAAAATGGTAATGACTATAACCTTAATAATAGTTAAAAATTACAGAATTACAAAGGATATTCTAGATAGAGATTACAAATTCCTAAAAATAATAGTTATTTTCTTTTTAAATGTAAATTTACTACAATTTAAATCAATGACGTTTACAACAGAATTCCAAATTTCTGCACCTTTAAATCTAACATGCATTTTAACAATTTCTAATCTGCAAAATGGCAATCGAAAGTTATTCATATTTCTTGTTCTATAATTATGAAAATCAGCTTGATAATTAAACATATCTGAAAATATTCTTGGTAATTCACCTTTTACAAACTTATACATAAACATCATAATTGAAACTTTATACAATTTAGGTAATTGTAAAATTTTAAGTTCATTAAATATACTATTCGAGGGTGTTCTTCGACTAACACCTTTAATTATGTCCTAATTCGCCTACCAAGTATATTAGCCTACCAAGTGTATAGGATGTAAAGCGCTATCATCTATCTATCTATCTATCTATCTATCTATCTATCTATCTATCTATCTATCTGTCTGTCTGTCTGTCTGTCTATCTATGGAGATGTTCGGGAGTTTGGAGCTTTGAGAAATTCCCTGACCAGAAGTTATTTCATGATTTCACCAAAACAAGGCCAGAAATTAAAAACCCAAAAAACATTGTTTTTGCAATTTACACAGTGAAAGTTCTTAAACAAATTGGGCAAAGCATTATCTAATTAGTTTAAATAAGCAATTATCTATAAGAATATTTCATGCACTATTTTGCTGCATGCTTTCCATATTTAATTAAAATGACATAGGAACATGTCTAATAATTCTCCTGTTACAAATCATATAATCATGCTTCATTTTCGGTTGTGTATTGTAGTTATGCCTTGGAGTACTTAACCAGTTATCTCAAGTTATGCAATCATAATTCGCTGTATCAGATCAATGCATTGAATACCCCAGGTAGTAGATAGTATTGCAATTATCTTATTAAATATAAATTTTCCTTCTTTATAAATATGGCTATACAGCTTTACCAGATATAATTTCAGTCAAGTTTGAATTAATACGTTTTACTCATTATTCTAAGGAGCTAATGCTATATTGTGTAATATTTCATTTTGAGGAATCAGAAACTTCCATAAAATCTTCGCAAAATGTAACCCACTTCAGTTTTCAGGAAATAGATCTATCAATTCACCACACCAAGATGATTGTCCAACAATCGTTGATCGATTGATAGCTATATAGATCATAGATGACAGTGGCGTACGTATTGCGAGTTAGTGTTGGGGGGGGGAGGGGGGGGGGGCTTGGATCGCCCAAAATAGATCAATAGGCCTATTCACTGTAACAGAACAGTCCATTACTCTAGGTACCGTAATAACTCAATGCATACATGATCAAACAAATTAAATGCTTTCAATGAATTTCTATGATAGGCAGCTGGATAGAATGACAGAAAAAGAAAGATAGCCTACATTGGGAGTACGAATAAGAAGAACAATAATTTTAAATCTAAAAGGGGTTAAAACATTTAGGTCCAGCTTAAAGCAATGCACCCGTTGTAGGATGAAGCTATGTGACTATTCCCCCTGCAGGCTACAGCCCTGCTATTATAATAAGTATATAGCATCAGAAGAATATGCAAAAGTGGTAAAAATATATATCTACTAGCCCAGTTAGGCTAAGATTCAGAGAGTGAGAAAAAAATAGACAGAAAGAGAATATAGAGATGACGGCCCGGATAAAATAATGTTATACAATGAATTCAGATTATATACATAGAACATAGAACTTTTTTTAATGTTGCCTTAGTATCGACAGGTTTGATGCTACAACCATTTTAAAATAACAAATACCTAAATGCTATTCTATAAAGCAATAAATGGTCAGTGTTACTTCACAAATCGATTTTCTTTTCAAGCCATCAAAAACCATGAATTGTTTAGGAAGCAAGCAATTCATGGCACTCCTGGAGAAACCAATTAAAGTCACTTGAGATTGGCAGAACATACATGTGCGACTATATGTTGATTGGAAGTGCATGCATAGGCCTATATTAGCCCTATACTTAAAATATATCAATTGATGTTCTTTAACTGCAAGTTGAATTTTGTATAGAATTGGGGAATGTAATATGTTTAACATATATTTTTAAACACCTTAATGTAGGTGTATTCAATTCTAAAATGAGCAGGCAATAGATGGGGGTGTCCAAGCAAGGCTGACTGCCGTTCGCAAGGATGGCCGGGCTGATTGAGCCGGCCACTGGCCAGTCTATTGCCCCTCCCCCCCTACAAAGGGTGTAATTAAGCATAACTTCACTTCTAGTAATCGCACATTTATGAATTGACTTGCTACTGGAATCAGAGACTGTACTGGAGCAAGTTTCAATTATCTTTTTAGTGGGTATTTTGATATTATGTCTTCTTATATTTTCTTGGTTTTTTGTGCATTGCAGGCAATTAAGAGCAATTATGACATAATTGTCGGTCACTTGAGCCAAGAGCAATTAACAGCAGAGATCAGTAGCTAATTACCTGCAATAAACTAGGGCTGAAAATGGGGTCCTGAACCCGAGTTTGGGCAGGGAAACTCGGGTTGGAGTCTAATGGAAGATTTTAGTAATGACAAAAATTTCATGTAACTCAACATACAAAAGGCTGTAACTCCATGATGGCTGACCCCAGATTAACCTATATGGTGTCAAAATAGAGATAATTTATCTGGCTTTCTGCTTAAACTTCTACAATGTCATATAGCTTGAAACCATGAATAGAAATACCTACTAAACAAAATATTAATTTCAGATATTTTTTTTCCGAGAATTAAAAGTTACATAATTTTCAAAAATATGTTTTAGAATGAGTTGACTGGGCTTCCATTCAGGAAAATGCTATATTAGATGAGCCCATATAGTCAGCATCAATTTGGTACCAAATACATTGGTTGAAAGTGCTCCTGAACAAAGATAATGATAAAACATTGTTCCTTGTTTTTGCCGAAAATGTCATTTTTTTTGGCAATAAAAGTGTAAATCGATGTAGAAGTGAGTGTATTTGATAAAGAATTCAACAAAGAGAATTATTTTGATCTGATTGTGCATGTGTTTATTTATTCTTTAATACAAAGAGAACAATGGATTCAATGAAATACCTAAAAGTTTCTTTGCGTCGGAAGTTGCTGTTCCGAAGCATCAAACGGCAAAATAACTTTTTCGCGTCATATTTGTAGCTAGTATAATCAAATTTTGAAATATTCAAAATAAGTCAGGTTTTTGGACTAGTAATAATATTTTTTGTGGCCAAACTTATTGCCCGGTTGAAGATAAACCAATGATGTGTCTTAGAGTGTTTGCAGCAGCAGTTGTTAAAATTGGTTGCTTGTGGGAGGAAGGGATATCTGCATGAAGTAAATGCCTTAAGAGATCTGGAGGTATTTGTCTTTTTGAAGTTTTTGTTAACATTTCTTTAAATTGCTAGAGTACTAAATAACACAGTGCACCTTCCTGATTTGTGCATTGGTTTCTTTTTGCAAACATTGCAGACAGATTTAATGAAATTCACATGAATGTAGGCCCATCCCATGACTCATACATAAATTGGGCTCATTTTGTAGGCTCTACAGACGTCTAGAGGGTCTACACTTGGCCTGTCTAGGCTCTTCTGAGACGTCTGTAGGGGCTTATGTTATTGGATATCTAGACCATCTACAATTATTCTGTTTAGGGTTCACGCAGACATCTGTAAGGGCCAATTTTTCCACATGGTCTTTAGGAAACAGATAAATCAGAGATACTGACTCCAATCTTGATACAAATTAACAACTTTCTGTGGTCGAGAGATGTCTGCTTCTTATTAATTCCAGTGATTTGTCTGGATGTCATGGGTTTTCATTATTTGGAGACGTCTGTAAAGGTTCCAATACGGCATAACATAGACTGTCTGCTATACCAAGAATTATGAGTGTCCAGACGTCTGTATTTGCTCTGAAATGAACGTCTAATGACATTTTAGAACATCTGCAAAATACAGAGATAAATGATTTCTTGAACGTCTAGATTGCCCAAATATTTTCCATTAACAGACGTCTCAAGAAGTCACAAAACTGATTGCTGAAGACACCCGAGACATCTATAGGACCCCTGTTTTGGGTCCTGTTTATAGCTGCCTATGAATACCCATCCTGAGACTAGTGACCGTGCAACATCTGATAAACATGAAACTATCAAAATAATTCCAAGAGTGAGTATCCACTCTTTCCATGAGCTTTTTAGACAAAATGTCAACATAGCCGGACACTTACAAAATAATAATGTTTCTTCTCCATCTTTCATTTCACATACATCCCAGACCAAAGAGAGGCACATTCGAGGCATAGAAATTTTTCAGAGGTACATTTGAGGCACGTTTGAGGCATACTTGAGGCACATTTGAGGCATAGTCTACCAAGTGCAGTGTGCCTCAAATGTGCCTCTAATGTTGATGATGTGCCTCATCTATGCCTCCCTGCATAATGATATGCCTCAAATGTGCCTCAAACTGGACTCTGTTTTTCTACCCTGTGCCTCAAATATACCTCTCCAACATAACCAAATTTTTGTGTGGCCTGAAATCCCCCTTACGCCTCAAACATGCCTCTCCTGTAGATTATACTAGGGTGTCTCCTTGTGGTGACCTAAATTTTTGCATTGAAAAGGGAAACCCCAACTAGGGACCATGGTGCCAATGTTGTAAGTCACATTTTTACTTACACTTCGCTGTACATGTCATACTTATAAATCTGCAAGTTGTAGTTTTTATTGTAAAGGTGTTCTGAACAATTAGTTCAATTTATTTGGTTGTGTTGCTGATGTAACTCTTAGAATTTTGTGTTTTGCTCAACAGACTATATTATCACTCACATGACAACATGCTCTTTTGTTAGAAGTCAAATAAAAATTTCCTTAATTTGAAAAATAATCCTGAATGCATGTCAGATTGAGTGTGCCACCCATTTGGTATTTACATCAAGGTCATTAAGTTTATTTAGTAGTTCTGCTTTTGTACCAAGTCCTTCCTTTGTCTGAGATAGAAGCACTATTTGAAAATTCAAATATTTGGCTCACTTCCTTAACTGTCAATGTGCCTCATTCATGCCTCAGATATGCCTCTTCTGTACCTCCATGCGGAGGTACAGAAGAGGCACTATCAAAATATTTGGAACGCCTCAAATACGCCTCATTTATGCCTCAAATGTACCTCCACTTACACGATGAGCCTACGCCTCAAATACGCCTCAGTTATACCTCAAACGTACCTCATATGTGACTCAAATATGCCTCTTAATTTGCATATGAGGCACATTTGAGGCACATCATTAACATATCTAGAGGTATATTTGAGGCATTATTAAAATTTTTGGAACGCCTCAAATACGCCTCCTATATGCCTCAAATGTACCTCGAAAATGCCTCATATATGCCTCTTGCATATTTAATGAGGAGTTTGATATGCCTCCTTTACGCCTCCTGTGATCACAGCTTATGCCTCTACCTACTCCATGGTATGCCTCAAATATGCCTATTCAGTGCCTCAAATGTGCCTCTCTTTGGTCTGGGATGTATCGGTTACTTTTATCTAATCGTTTAACAGTCAAGGAATTAACTGGGGGTATAGGATATCTAAAACTGAAAATTCCAGGTCCAACCAATCAGAAACATGTTCTAGGTGCAGTTGTGCCCACCAAACGTCTCCCAAATGTTCCTTCTCTTTCTTCGGCCAACCCATCTGGAGAAGCATACCCACTGGGCACACGACGTAAACACGACGTTACTATTAGGTCTGCAATTGGTCATGTTGTCAAATAACATGGCCTCTACGTTGTGACAACATTAGTAGGAGATGATCTAATGCAACCGTCAGTCAATGTTGTAACATGACGTTGCTGGAATATTGAAACAACGTTGCCTATCCAATGTCAAAATGCTGACAACAGGATGACGTTGCTGCAACGTGAATGCAATGTTTGAAAGAAATGTTGCTGTGAGACAACAATGAAACGTTGTGTGACAACATTGGGATGATGTTGAAGGTTGGTTCTGAATTGGTCACGTTTTTATACTACGTTTTCTTTACTTTGCAACAACCTTGGGTGGTGACGTTACTATGTGACTGTGCAGTTACCATCGGTCTATGTTTCACCATGACATTGTCACAACGTGCCACACTGTTGCCAATCCAATGTTGTAATCCTGACAAGAAGATGATGTTGCTGCAATGTGAATACAAACTTTGAAAATGATGTTGCAATAAGACAGTGACCGTACGTTATCTGACAACGTTGTACGAACATTGTAAGTTGGTTCCGAATTGGACATGTTTTATATGACGTTGTCTTTACATTTTGACAACGTTGGGAGGTGATGTTATTGCGTGACTTCACAGTGACCACTAGCCAATGTTTCACCATGACGTTGTCACAATGTTGCTTATCCAGTGTTGTAATCCTGACAACAGGATGACACAGCTACAACATGAATGCAATCTCTGGAAAGTATGTTGCAATACAACAGTCACCACACATTATGTTACAATGTTGTAGAAACATTGTAGGTTGATTCTGAATTGGACATGTTGTAAACGATGTGTTCTTTACATTTTGACAACATTGGGAAGTGACGTCATTGTATAACTTCACAGTTACCATTGGCCAATAATTCACCATGACATTGTCACAATGTTGCTTATCCAATGTTGTAATCCTGACAACAGGATGACATTGCTACAACATGAATGCAATCTCTGGAAATTACGTTGCAATATGACACACTGTTAGAAATTTCCGTAGATTTTACGGTCAAATGACCGGCAGTTTTTCCCGCCAAAAGAAAACCGTAAAATATACGGGGACCTGTAGATGGTTTACACACACATGTTAAGTTCACAGCTAAAAACCGTAAAATTAACAGGCTTTGTGCCGTGAATTGTACAAGGAAAAATAGATGTCTTTGCAGTAAACCACCTGGGTTATGTAAAATTTACAACAATTTGATCGTAAAATTCACAGCCATTATTATTTAAAATTTTTCTGCACAGCACCGCATTTTACAGACCTTTTAAGGTAATATCAAATGTATGTGTCCGTATAATTTTGATATATTACGGCCAACATGATGTAATATCCACTGCAGATTTCATGTGGAAAATTTCATATTCCTCATTATTTTATATAATCATTTACACATTTAACAGTAGCAGAGGTGCAAACCTTCCCAACAGTACGTGAGGCAGGAAATAATTGCCCATTCAATTGGTTATATAAAAGGCACATAGCATGTATGTATGTACTGTAAGGAACCAAGGGAGTCTGCGGCTTTTACCAGGAGTGCCATTGAAAAAGCCTACTCCCAATTGCAGGGACAGGCGTCAAAGAATGAAAGCTGCATGCGGTTGTTACAGTTTGTGTGCTCATCAAAACAAATAAACATGTATGCATCGGACTTCTTTATTATGGTAGAATCACAAATATATCATGTAAAAGACAGGATCATGAAAGATGTCATACTATTAATTTATAAGCTTCAATAACAAACTATATCCAGAGTGTATTAATATAATGTTCATCTTACAATTTATAAAGTCTATTAACCGATTAGCTGCTTCATGCAATAACATTATTTCACTAAAGACGGCAGTATTTCTACACAAAATAAATTCTTCTGATGAAAATATTAAAGTCTGAATTTTATATGTAAGAACAAATTGCCTCCAATATATTGAATTTGTAGACTATAATCAGCATTAAAGGATACTGATTAGCTGCTTCACACAATATCGTTATTTCACAAAATAGGTGACAACATTTCCATACAACATCAATTCTTTTGATGAATCAAATTCGATTGTGTCACTTAAATATTGAAGTCTGCATTATATCTGTAAAAACACAGTTTCCAGAATATTGAATTTGTAGACTATAAACAACATCAAAGGATACTTATTGGCTGCTTCACACAATAACATTATTTCACTAAATAGTTGTGAACATCTCCACAGAACATCAATTCTTCTGATGAATTTAATTCAATAAATTTGTCTTAATATTAAATAAAGGTGTCTTAATATTAAAGTCAGCATTCTATATTTTTGAGAACACATTGTATACCATATGCTGTCCAAGGTCCATACATGTTGTTCATACATGTAGACTCTATAAACAGTAACATTTCCTCATTAGCTTGATACACAATTTTTCAAAGTAAATATTTCAAACAATTCCATCTAATGTCACTTTTTTTATGAACAAGACTCAGAGGACAAGAATGCAATATCTAAAGAATTATTTTTAAATTTATCTTTGTATGTTCTCTCAAAATTATGCCAGCATACATTATTGCATTTGCCAAAATGACAGAGGTTATAAAAAAGTTGCCATTTCATTGACAAAGTTCAAAACTTTCAGATTAATCGTCTTGTGTTTCTTTCCTTTCACTCGCTCCAGGTTTATTTTGAAGAAACACTGAAACACAAAAATTCAAAATATAAAAGCTTTACAAAAATTACCCATTTTGTTTGATATTCTGTTGGGTTTATTTATTACTGTTATAACTTCCACATTTTCAAGTTTGCAAAAAATAGCCAAGCAGTGACCTCTTAGCCTCAATTTATTAATTCAGAGACGTCAGTATTACTGTCAGTTACTATAACATATTTCCCCTCTTATGATTTTGCTACTGAAAAATGTATTGTCACTTGATTGCCTTCAGTTACAGGCCTATCAATCACTGTACCTTTTACAGTCCAACCATCAGATAGATAGAATAATGTTACCTCTGCACGATAATTCGAGGCTTGTTTGCACTTCTGGAGGATATGCGATATTCACGACGTAGTATTGTAGTAAGAGGCGAAAAGTCGTGCCATAGCATCGTAGAAAGTCTTCGTTTTTTCTATCACCACTCTATTGTCTACCAGCAGTGAGACATCAGTTGCAGACGTGACATCTGGAACAAAAGGAAAATGGTTAGATAACCAAAAGCTGGGGAGAGGGAGGAGGACCACACAAACAACAATACAATGTCTGCACTGATTCACAAATATTTAAGGTGTTCAAGAAATGGTTGATCAAGTCAAAATTGGTTGGGTAAAAATCATAAGGTAGTCATGGTCACAGTGGGATAAAGCATTATGATAGATAGATAGATATGGTAAGTGCAGCCCTCTAAGCCCAGTTCTGGACACTCACGAGGGTTGATTGATGAGATGGGAGAGAGCAAATGCCCTCAACATGTTATACATTTAACCCATGTGCCCAGCACAGACACCGATACAAGGGGCCAGCAACTTAACGTCTCATATAACTTACCTTTTAACGGGTAACTGGGAAAATTATTAAGTCATTATATAACATGAGGTCAGCTTAAAACATGGCTAAGTTATTTTCACAGTAACCCGGTTAAAAGTAAAGTTATGGCAGTTAACCACTTTAGGATAACCCGTGTTAAGCATTGATACAATGTGGCACTGCATGACATCCAGCTTGAATTTTCGAACCGAGGCAGGCAAAGACCTTCTTTTGGGCACCTAAACCACTCAGCCAGTCAGCTACCCAAGAAATGACCAAATTTCGGGGTAGGTATAAAATCTCGCTACTGTACACTCAACAAATAAAGTAACGTACCACTTCATTTTTGCTTATAATTTGTGAGATAATTTTTTTGGCCAAAACCAATTAAACAGTGTTGATCCTATTATAAACATGTGCCGAAAATCATTCAAGTGCGACCATTTTTCCCTAACATTTACCTTTTACCTTGTGGGACAATTTCCGGAACATTTACCTTTTACCTTGTTTATCAAAGTTGGATTACCCACATCTCACCAAAAAAATCGATGTCATTTCGCATTGTGCGACAAAGAGCCATAAAAAACGAAAAAATTGAGACATTATGCTTTATTTTTAATAGCTACAGATCACCTTCCAGATGTGGGTTTCATACTGCAAGGGAAATGATTCATGTTATTTGGCTTTGAATTGAGTTAGTTTCAAAAATGAGTCTTCTGTTTGATATTTTGATGTGAACATAGCATTGACATTTCCGAGATGGCATTTAAAAAAATACCCAAATATGATAAACAAGGTCAAAGGTAAAGAGGAAATGGTTGCACTTCAATTATTTTCACATTGATACATTTTTGTAATGGGATCACTACTGTTTAATTGGTTTTGGCCCAAAAAATCTTAAAAATTATTAGCAAAAATGAAGGGAGGTGTTTGCATTTTTTCAAAGTAGCCAGGCTTTATCAATGACATCTAAAAAAGGCATATTTACCATATCAAACTATCATTGGTGATACTGGCACTCCTCGTTCTTCTTCCACCTCTAGTCTGCTCAAATGTTCCTGTAAACAGAGAGACAAATATTTTTTCACTTGATACATAACAAGAGAAGGCATAATTTAAGCATTACTAGCTGGTTGGCTATGAATATCATCAAATTTTTTAGGCCTACAGCCTAAATATCAGGACCTATGATGTTTTATAATCACTGTCAAACATAGTTATGACATCACCAGCATTGCAGAATGAGATGCCTGATGACGTCACAAAACAGCGGCCCAAATAATGCATTTGTGATGTCATGACCATTGTTGCTCCATGGGTACATCACGGTTCTGTATTTAAATGGTCTTGTGGAAAAAGATCTTTCCAATAATATTTAAATCAGGTGAAAAAATAAACTACCCATTTGAGCACTACATAACAATATCCTGATTGTGACCCTGATTCGAGTGGTTTTGTCATGTTGTTATATTTCAATACTGCAGTGGCATAGCCAGATAATTTCCTAGAGTGGGGCAAGTGGTGTTTCATCATCATGCTGAAAGGCACAAGAAACTGAACAAAATGCAGAAATTTGTTGGATTATAATTTATAGCACCGACAAGAGGGAGAGTCAAGAGGGAGAGTCAAGAGGGAGAGTCAAGAGGGAGAGTCAAGAGGGAGAGTCAAGAGGAAGAGTCAAGAGGGAGAGTCAAGAGGGAGAGTCTAGAGGGAAAGTCAAGAGGGAGAGTCAAGAGGGAGAGTCAAGAGGGAGAGTCAAGAGGGAGAGACTAGAGGGAGAGTACGCGATAGTCAACCAAGGCTTCTGTACTTTATTGGAAGAAGTGGAGACTAGAGGGAGAGACGAGAGGGAGAGACGAGAGAGAGAGTCGAGAGGGAGAGTCGAGAGGGAGAGTCGAGAGGGAGAGTCGAGAGGGAGAGTCGAGAGGGAGAGTCGAGAGGGAGAGTCAAGAGGGAGAGTCAAGAGGGAGAGTCAAGAGGAAGAGTCGAGAGGAAGAGTCGAGAGGGAGAGACGAGAGGGAGAGACGAGAGGGAGAGACGAGAGGGAGAGAAGAGGGAGAGGAGAGGAAAGTAGAAGATGGAGAGAGGAGAGGAGAGAGGAGAGGAGAGAAGAGAGGAGAGGAGAGAGGAGAGGAGAGAGGAGAGGAGAGAGGAGAGGGATTGAGGAGATGGAGAGAGGAGAGAAGAGAGGTAGACCAGCCAGCAACATAATCTTATCCCAATCATATTCTTTGTTGTCCACTTATCTCAAGTTCGACTGAGTGATTGTCTCGTGGCTTTAGTGGGTTATTCCATATGGTATCAGGAATGTGTTTATTACATCTAAAGCACCGGGTGATGAATAACATATTTCCTCTCTTGTGGTTAATAACCTATACCTATTTCGAAATAGCTCTTCCCCAACAGAAAGGCAGGAGAAATAAAGAAGGAAAGGAGAGGAGAGGGTGGGGGCTGGGGGGGATAGGGAATAAGGAGGGACAGGTGGCAGAGGGGAAAGGGGATAGGATTGGGAGTGGTTGAAGGGGAGGGGGTTGCAGATGGAGAGGTAGACAGATGCCAGAGGGGAGATTGATGAGGCAGCATTCAAGACTGTTTTTAAAAACATTGCATGTCCATATTCATAACTTCGTAAATTAAGCGAGCAGAATTTGGAAGTTACACCATCACAAAACTACATTTTAAAATGAATACAAATATATGTGAAATAATGCAAACCTCACCGATTAGTTGGAGAGTCATTGGCTATATTTCATTAAATTGGCATGAATCTACTGTTGAGATCAATGTGCCACTGACCTTGGAAGAGTTGACAGCTTGAAAGACCTGAAGACACAATCATGGAAGACCTATCCGTGAATTTCACGACTTATTCATCAACTGGTGTTGCACAAGACGCATGTACTTCATCGGCCTCTGTCTCGAATCTGAAAATTGACAACACTCTTTAATTGCTTATGCTTATAAGTTAACCCTCTCCCCACCCCATATGAAGGCAGGAAAGAGGAGATCGAAGGAAAACAGAAAGAGGATTTAGGGACGTCAGACTGTGATAGAAAAGAGGGAGAAGTTTGGAAGTGAAGGAGGTGGGAGAACAAAAGAAGGAAAAGAGGAAAGAAGGAAGGGAAAAGGAGAGAATAGGGGGATGAAGGAGAAAGAGAAAGATTGAGATTCACCAGTGAGCAACCAAGATTATTTCAAAATTGTTGGACTTACATAAGGCAACGTCAAGTGCTTACAGAATTGGACTGAAATGTTCCTTGTGAGCTCATAGCCTATCCATACTATGTTATTCCCTATGAGTCATAAGGAATACATGAGTTCATAGCCTATACTTGCAATGGTATGAAAATGTGTCATCAGCTGTGTATCAATGAGGTCACAAGTTACTCAATGACTTATTGCCAGTTCATTTCAATGTAATGTAGAGGGCCTGTTATGAGGTCATTAGCAGCTGAATTTAAGTACACGTCATTCATCTTCTGTAACTGAGAGGTGAGAAAAACAAAAAAGGAAAGGAGGAAAGAGGGAAAGAGTGACAGGTGGTGGGAGAGAAAGTGGGCAGGAGGGGTAGAAAGAGAGGGAATAGGGAATAGGAAGGAGAGAGCAGATAGGGAATAGGTGATGAAACAGGGAAGAGAAGTGGAGAGGGAGAGAGGAGAGGGAGAGAGGAGAGGGAGAGAGGAGAGGGAGAGAGGAGAGGGAGAGAGGAGAGGGAGAGAGGAGAGGGAGAGAGGAGAGGGAGAGAGGAGAGAGGACAGGGCATAGAGGACAGGAGGATAGGGATGATAGGATAGGGGTGCAGGATATGGGAGATAGGATAGGGGAGATAGGATAGGGGAGATAGTATAGGGGAGATAGGATAGGGGAGATAGGATAGGGGAGATAGGATAGGGGAGATAGGATAGGGGAGATAGGATAGGGGATATAGGGGAGGGAGAGGCGCAGGGAGAGGGGGAGAGGAGAGGGAGAGAGATTTGCCAGACAGCAACCAAGGTTATTTCAGAATGGTTGGATGTAAAGAAGGAAAAGAGGAAGAAGGGAAAGGGGATTGAGAGGAGAGGGAAAGATGGAGATTGAGGGGAGGACAGGGGAGATAGCATAGGACACATAGGATAGGGTGAAGGCAGAGGGCACATAGGATAGGGTGAAGGTAGAGGGCAAGGGAGAGGAGGCAAGATTGACCAGTGAGAGTGACGGACAGTAGGAGGGAGGGGGTGATGCTAGTGGGGAGATTGACTTCCAGCAATCAAGGTTATTTTTTAACCAGAACCGCAAGTGGTTTAAACGCTTGTCTGTCAATGTGAAATCTATCAATGTGTGCCAGATTATCACCCACAGGCCAATACCTGTAGCTAATTTTATAACTCTAAGCGATATATTACGGCTAAAATGGGCAGTTAAAGAATGAAGAAATATGGCTGCCAAAATTACCACAATCTTGGATTTATTGACATGTTCCTGATCCATGCCCACTGTGACAGGCCAATAACTGTATCTACTTTCAAAACTCTAAGCAAAGTAGCAAGGTCCCAATGGGCAGTTCAAGGATATCAGCCATTTTAAAGTGACCATTTGGTGGCCATCTTGAATTTCTCAACATGTTCCTGATTCATACCCACAGGCCAATACCTGTACCAAATTTCATAACTCAAAGCGAAATATTGTGATCACAATGGGCAGTTCAAGAAGTGAAGAAAGATTGCTGCCAAAATGGCTGCCATCTTGAATGTTCCCGATCAATACCCACAGGCCAATACATGTACCAAATTTTATAACTCTAAGTGAAATATTAAGGTCACAATGGGCAATTCAAGAAATGAAAGATGGCTGAGAAATTGGCCACCTTCTTAGATTTTTCAGCATGTTCCTGATCAATACCCAGAGGCCAATACCTGTCCTGCACCAACTTTCATAACTGTAAGTGAAATACTGATGTCACAATGTGCAGTTCAAGAATGAAGAAAGATGGCTGACAAAATGGCCACCACAAAATGGCCACCATCTTGGATTTCTCAACATACTCCCGATCGATACCCACAGGCTAATAATACCTGTAACAAATTTCATAACTCTTAGCGAAATATTACGGTCACAATGGGCAGTTCAAGAAATGAAGAAAGATGGCTGCCAAAATGGCCCCCCCACTTGTATTTCTCAGTATGTTCCTGATCCATACCCAGCATGTTCCTGATCCATACCCACAGGCCAATATCTGTACCAAATTTCATAACTGTAAGTGAAATATTAAGGGCAGAGTGGGCAGTTCAGAATGAAGATGGCTGCCGTAATGGCCACCACAAAATGGCTGCCATCTTGGATTTCCCAACATGCTCCCGATCCATACCAACAGGCCCATACCTGTATAAAATTTCATAGCTGCATGTGAAATCATAAGGTCACAATGGGCAGTTAAGAATGAAGAATGATGGCTGCCAAAATGGCCACCACAAAACGTCTGCCATCTTGGATCTCTCAACATGTTCCCGATCAATGCCCACAGGCCAATACCTGTACCAAATTTCATAACTCTAAGCGAAATATTGTGGTCACAATGTGCAGTTCAAGAATGAAGAAGGATGGCTGACAAAATGGCCACCACAAAATGGCCACCATCTTGGATTTCTCAACATACTCCCGATCGATACCCACTGGCAAATACCTGTAACAAATTTCATAACTCTAAGCGAAATATTGCGGGCACAATAGGCAGTTCAAGAAATGAAGAAAGATGGCTGCCAAAATAGCCCCCCACGTGTATTTCTCAACATGTTCCTGATCCATACCCACAGGCCAATATCTGTACCAAATTTCATAACTGTAAGTGAAATATTAAGGGCAGAGTGGGCAGTCAAAGAACGAAGATGGCTGCCATAATGGCCACCACAAAATGGCTGCCATCTTGGATTTCTCAACATGCTCCCGATCCATACCCACAGGCCCATACCTGTATAAAATTTCATAGCTGCATGTGAAATCATAAGGTCACAATGGGCAGTTAAGAATGAAGAAAGATGGCTGCCAAAATGGCCACCACCTTGGATTTTTGTACATGTTCCCAATCCATAGGCCTACCTATAGCCCCACACCTTCACCAAATGTCATATTCACGCCATAAGCGGAAAACTAAGGTCACAAATGGACACTTACACAAACCTTAACCAGGACAACGCCGATGACGCCGAAGATCGAGTGACCACAATAGCTCTTCATTTACAAAGAAAATAGATGAGCTAAAAACCATGGGATATCCATAATTATAGCTTTGCAAAATAAGCCAGGAGAATTTAGAAGTTAAACAGTTGCAAAACATGCAATTACATTTGGAAATTAATGCAAATATTATAATTATGTGAAATATTGCAAACCCCAGTGATTACTAACAAATTACTTTGCTATGTTTCACTAGTTGAGGGCAGACATAGTATATAACTATGAGTGAGTTTTTGAGCATTAATTATTTGGAGGAAAGGAGAGCAGACATAAAAATGTTGTTGTGCCACTAACCTTGGAAGAGTTGACAGCTTCAAAGACCTGAAGAAACACAATCATGAAAGGCCTCTCCATGAACTAGCATTGCACAATTAACACACACATGAACTTCATCCAATCAGCCTCTGTCTTGAATCTGAAAATTAGACAACACTCTTTAACTTCTATAGGCTTAGAAGCTTGTTGTTGATAGTTTGCTATTGAGTTGATTGCCTTCGGTGCTTAAGTCTTAAGTCTGCAAACATGACCAATGAAACCCAGACCAAAGTCCTTAAGTGACACTTTCTCTGCAAAGCTATTTTACAATCATATTGATAGTTGTGAAAAATATAATCACATGTAAAACGTAAAAATAATGACAAATAAATTATTTAAATAAATAATAAATGGTGCGAGAAAAAAAATAAAATAAAAATATTTTTACATAGTAGGCCTATTAATATTTAAACATTGTAGACAAATTAGAATGTAACATTTGGGTTATTCTAGTCTCCAGGGTGATGATGATTTATTCATACTGATTAATAAATGAGTCCATTAAGGAGGGGGTGGCTGGATGATTGGGGATTTTCGACTTGTATTTATGCACTTGGTAGTCTAATAAGAACAGGGAGGCCACGGCAATGAGGCGAAGGATGATTGAAACAGCCGTCCAACATAGGCCAGGATGACCAGCAGGAGCTAGATTCGAACCCTGGACCAAGTGATTGGCAGCCCAGCACGTTAACACTAGACCAACCCTCCCCCTCGTTAAGGAGGGGGGAGGATTAGCTCAGTGGTAGAGTGTTGGGCTGGCAATCAATGGGTCCAGGGTTCAACTGCAGCTCTTGCAGAGCCACTTGTCCTATTCCTGTGCTAATTAACCTATCAAGACTAGTGCATAAATAGAGGACAAAAAGCCCCATTCATCCTCATCAAGGAATATATCTCACAAAAAATATTGTGGGTTGTGGAACCATACATAGACGTACCGGGCACGCAATTTTCTTGGGGCGGGGCGAGCGACATTTGCCCGAATTTAAATATTTAAATTTAATGCAATTTCAAATGAAATTACCTGGAAACTATTAATTTTCAATATTTTTAATTTAATCATCTGCCAAAATTTTTTAGCCGTTTTATCGGAATCTTACTGTTTCCCAAACTTTTGGGGGGCAATCCCCCGCCCCCCTGCCACCCCCCTCCGGTACGGCTATGGAACCATACCATTTTATTACCTCAATACAACCATTACAGTAGTCATGAAATAATAGGCAATTAGATATAATTTAGCATTATCATGAATGCTAAATGAAGAAATAATAGTAAACTTACCTTGTGTCTCATCAGTCCTGCTTCCAGAGATTAAATGACTGCTCTTAAGTTAAAACACCTTAAGGCATTGCCAATAAAGCTTCTTTAAGGTCACAGAAAACAAAACAAGGCTAAGTCTTCAGTTACAGTTTTTTAACCGTGAATTCATAAAACACGTTATAATAACAACAAGAAAGCTGTAATTTCTACAGTTTCATGATCACGGCCGTTTGACCGTACGGAATAAAACCATTGATTGTACTGAAATTTCTAACAGTGCAGTCACCACACGTTATGTGTCAATGTCATACAAACATTGCAAGTTAAATCTGAATTGGACATAATATATACGCTGTTGTCTTTACATTGGGACAACATAGGCAGGTGACTTCATTTTATGATTTTGCAGTTACCATCAGCCAATGTCTCACCATGTACATACTCATGTTGCAACCCTATGGGCACATCTACATTGTAGCAACGTTTGCAACCACGTCACCCTGTTTGTCAACTGACGTAGACGTATGGTAGAAATTATGTTGCCACAATGTTCTGAAGCAATGTCAAAGATATGACGTTAGCATGCGCCATTGTGTCGACGTATCCACAATGTTGTGAAGCAATGTCAATGGTTCAACGTCAGCTTGCGACGTTGTGGCGATGTTGTGAAAAAAACCAGACGTCGTGTTCACGTTGTGGCAACATTATCTCTACCATACATGTCAACGTGACCAACAGACCAGGCCTCCACCAATTAGCAACGTCGGGGTTTATGTCGTGTGCCCATTGGGAAGTTTGTTCTGAATTGGTAATGTTTTGTACGACGTTGTCATTATATTGTGACAGCATTTGAAGGTGTCGTCATTTTGAGACTTCACAGTGACCATCAGCCAATGTTTCATCATAACTCTACCAACAATGAAACAATGTTGTAATCCTGACAACCTGATGACATTGCTGCAACGTGAATGCACACTTTGAAAACATTGCAATATGACAGCCACTAAACTTTTGTCATCATGTTGCATGTTGGTAGAGAGTATGTGAGGTAGGCATACAACGTTGTCTCAATGTTGTGTTTTTACATTTATCATACTTTACATTATAGGTGGTGCCACATGTCGCCATACGAGACAAAAACTCACAAGCTAGTTCACTTTAGGTAGATTTTTAATGTAAATTACCCAATTACTTTATTTTCCCAATTAAACAATCCCTATAAAGGTGTGGGATAAAACCTCATGTGTATATTCTGGTAAATTGTGCCATCTGATTTGCTGTAGGTAAGTTTCCAGTGTCAGAAAAAGAAATCTAATATTGCTCCAACAAAGCCAAAATTCCTGATTCATATTTGTTGGATGATGCCGAGTTTCTCAGAATGAATTAGATTTGGCTGCACGTTAGACTGAGGCTAGTGAGTGGTACATTTATCATTCAATGTCTTGATTTTTTGAACTGCTGGTAAATCAGTGAGTATCTCATTCTGGTTTCTAGCAGTTCCTCAAATAATGTAGCATTGCCCTGACTGACTAGTCAGTCTGCTGTATAGGCAGGTGAGAGAAGCAAGGCTGAGGACGGTGAATTTTAAGATTGGTATCAAATTGGGAATTAGGACAACTACCTGTCAGGTCAGTATTCAACAGAAATGCCCAGCAATGTATCCAGGTGTCACTGCAAGTGACTTTACAATCATTATGTTGTGACAATGTTGCTGTATCATTGACATTCTACGTAACTTCACTACGTTGTGACAATATTACAATATCGTTGACATTCTACATAACTTCACGATGTTGTGACAACGTTGTCGTAATGTTGAAATACCACATAACTTCACAACGTTATTACACGGGTTTTCTACCATACAAGTCTATGTTGTAGCAACGTAGAAATTTCTATGTGATTCTTACCAAAATAACGTTGACATTCCACATAACTTAACGATGTTGTGACAATGTTGTGGTAATGTTGAAATACCAGATAACTTCATAACGTGATTACACGGGTTTTCTACCATACAAATCTATGTTGTAGCAACGTAGAAATTTCTACGTAATTCTTACCAAAATGCAACGTTGTCACAACGTTGCTGCAACGTAGATGTGCCCATTGGGTATTCTTCTAAGACTTCTATGTCTCTGGCCAAACCTTCATGTGTGGAACAACTCTCCTCCTCCACTGCTGACCCACCTGGGGAAGCAACTAACCCTCAATCTTCTTCAATCTCTACTAAACCTCCACCTCCTGCCAAACCTGTGGGGGAGGCAATGTCTTCAACTTCTTCTCTGACACTAACCTCCTCTGCACCTGAACCACTCGGCCAGGTAACCTTATCTCAACCTCCACCTACCCCAAGTGAGTCTTCCTCCTCTGCTGATCCGTCTGGTGAAGCAACTACTCCTCAACCTTTCTCCACCTCAACTAAATCTCCATCTCATGCCAAACCTCAGGGGGAGGCAATGCCTTCGACTTCTTCTCTGACACTAACCTCCTCTCAAACTTCCCCTTCTTCTACTGAATCTACAGTGGAGACAACTTTTCCAAATTCTATTCTTGGGAAACCTACTGGGGAGGCAGCTAATTCCTCTAACAAAACCTTTTTCCACTCATGCCAAACCACCTGGTAAGGCACTAACCTCCTTAGCTGCTGAACCGCTTGGTGCAGCATCCTCCTTTCAATCTCCTCTTACTTATTCTCAAGCTTCTTCTACTCCTAAATCAATTTATTTTATCTCAGCCATCCCTTACACAGTCCCTCGGCCACAAAAACATCAAAACTCACCACTTTAACAAAGTCAATCAAACATGGTGAGCATTACGTTTAGCGAAATGTAACCAAGCTCTTGTCACCTAATGTCAAGAATTCACAAACCTTTTATGATCATTGGTGATTCAAATTTATCAAAATAGAAGTAATCAGAAAATCAATAGCAATCAAACTTCAGATCATGTCCTATCCAGGAGCTAAATTTTCCAGTCTTTATGACATACTTAGAGATCACAGCAAACCCTTTTTGAAAGGAAAACACTTCATTCTAAGTATTGACACAAAAAGATCTGCAAATGCAAAAATTCACTACCCACACATTGGCACACCTATTTCCTACATTCGTGAGATACAAAATTTTAGAGGACTTTAAAGGAACCTGGCACAAATTCAACACTTTCTTCCTTCTATGCCGGTCATTAGGACCACCGGTGATGGCATCCTTTGGTCACCGGAGACTGCCAAATGTCTCTTATTTATCATACAGCATTTATATAGCGCCATATTCACAGAGAATCTATGCTTTACAATGTATTTATACAATTCAATGTGACTGGAGGTCTTCAGGTCCGGATGAATTCTCTTCTCTTGTTTTAAGTGTTCAGTTTTCACATATCAGGTCCCAATCAACTTATCCAGGGGAGTCTGTCTGGAGGTGTTGCTGATCACACCTGACAGGAGGGTGACCCCTGCCTACACAAGTTGCCACCCTCCCCGGCCACAGCCACAACCAACTCACTCCAATTGAGTTCCAGGAGCGAGATACGAACCCGCGTCCTCAAATGCCATTGGATTCGTAGTCAAGCGCTTCAACCATTAGGCTATGGGAACTCTTGGATCTGAGGTTAATAATATGCATAGAATATGGCAACAGCATACTAAGAAAATATTTGGTACCAAAGAACATCAGAGGAAAATTATGATTGCAAAGATTCACCATTTACTGAATGCATTTTGATAAGAAAAAAAAAAAGACTTCACTGGATAACTATTTCAATATGTGATTACATACATTAAGTACTAATATATGTATACAATCACACTTTTAATCATAATTTAAATTATACTATTTATTATTTGAATGGTCAGCTTCTGATTATAACACACACAAAAATTTTTCTGCTTGGCCTTAGTGAAGCAACTTCCTTAAATCCATTGTTTTTGGGACATAATACGAAATGTCCCCCCCCCAACTTTTTTGTGTGAAAGCAAAATGTGTCGCAGTTCTTAGAAACATGTCCCCCACTTTTCTGCTTGGGCAAGTTACCATGTCATACAAATGTTTGATTCATGAATGTAAACAGCCAGACTGACTCGGTTTAATCGCGGATGTGACGGCCGATTCTGACAGCGTAAAGTGTGTCACCCCCCCACATTATCCACAAAAATTATGACCTGCTTGTTGTTTTAAACACTTAAATAAACACAAGCACAATTAGATCTAAATAATTCTTCATGTTTAATGCATATATTTTGATAATTCTTATCAAATAGCCTCACTCTTATATCACTTTTTGCTGTTATCGCCAAAAATGACATTTTTCGGCGAAAACAAGGAACAATGTTATATCATTAACTTTGTTCAAGAGCACTTTCAACCAATGTGTTTGGTACCAAATTAATTCTGACTATATGTGCTCACCTAATATAGCATTTTCTTGAATGGAAGCCCAGTCAATTCACTCTAAAACATATTTTTGAAAATTATATAACTTTTAATTCTCGGATTAAAAATATCTATTCATTGTATCAAGCTATATGACAATGTAGCAGTTTAAGCAGGAAGCCAGCAAAATTACCTTCAATTTGAAACCATATAGGTTAAATTGGGTTCAGCCACCATGGAGTTACAGCCTTTTGAATGTTGAGTTAAATGAAATTTTGGTAATTTCCTGACGTTCGGACGTCCATGATGACACTTCATAAATTGGCCTATGTAAGCCAAAGGCGAGAGTGTTCAGCTGAGTATACAGCAGTTCCCAAAACTAGAGAATTTGGGGATTCCAACGAGCCCGTATACTAAATTATATCTTGCCGGTCATCCTAAACTCATTTTTTTTGCAGATAGAGCAACCTGGATCCCTGACTATAGTGGTGATCTGATCACAAAATGTTCAACATTGTTCATTTCAATGTATGATTACAGCAGTTAGAAAATAGAAAGGATCTGTAACTTTCAGCACAAAAATAAAAATAAATAAAGTTGGAGCCTTTTTATTTCACAATCAACTGTCAAATTTGATGGAATATATGACAAAAATATTAATACTCACATGTCTGAGGCATTTTGGCCAATATACATATTATTTGTTATAAGCTAGTATATAGATGCACTGAATAAATTAGCATGTCCTTTAGTGTCATGTCTATCAATATGTATGATCTTTGATGCCGTTTATTAATCATTTATCTTTCTGATAGATTGATCTTAAATTTATTTTTACATTTATAATATGTCTTGCATTTTACAGTAGACGAACTTCAAGTGCTTACATCTGGCTGTTTTCAAAGTGTCAATGATGTCATTGAAGGTGTTGCTCGGATCTTCACCATTGAAACAGGTGGTTTTTACACAGACTCATAGGGAAATTAGTGACATGTATATGTAACCAGCGATGTGTATCACTGCTATGCTGAACATAGGAGAGGTAGCACGTGTTTCAGAAGCAGAGCTGTTGATGTGTCATATATTGTGCACACTTGGCAATGTTTGTTTGAGATCTCGTACATCTGCTTCCAACCAATTTATAACAATTATCCTATAACAGCATTGAGTTTAAAACATATATACATGAATATTATATGTATATATTATTTGTTCTGTTAGCAGTTTTAGTAACTATGCAATCTGTCTTGCTAATGTCTCTTTTGTGCAAGATCAGCAGCAATCATTCTAATCCTACATGTTTTCCTCATTATTACAGTTCCGTAAAACTGTGAAATTTTTGTCAACCAAATCACTTGCAGGCTCAAACTCAGAGAGAAATCAGTGAGGTCATTGGTGAGACTATTACACACATGCGATTATGTCATATGTATGGACTCTGGGTCAGTGACACATTTATGAGTAATAGAAAGCATTGGCATTAACATGGCAGGTATAGGGAATGACATCATTGACAGCCTGAAAGAGCAGTGAATGTAAGCATTACTATTTTGTCTACTGTGACATCCTATACAGTACCACCATCTTAAATTAGCTCAATACGGCGATCTGTAGTGATACACAACTATCCGGATACTGTACGTATCTGTGGTTATAAAATCCGATCTGTACAGACTGAAAAGTCTCAATTTTGTGATCCATTGTCTTTCATGTTTATCCAAAATTTCTTACTTTACTGATTTAGGAATTTCCAAAACTGTTGTAATCAAATCTTCACATCTGAATTGTATCAAGGAGCAAAAGTACATTAGTCTACTTATGATAGCTTAATCTGAAAGTTTTATTTTAGGGTTAGGGTTAGCATTTGTTTAGGGTTAGGGTTAGTTTAGGGTTAGAGTTAGGGTTGGGGTTAGGGTTATGTATAGTTTAAGTTTAGGGTTTAGGGTTAGGTTTCAGGTCTCATGCAGTTAAGGCTAGTTTTTAGGGTAATTTATTCTTCGACTTGGACAAGCATTGACCTGATTAAAGTTTGAGAAAGGCTCTTGTTTTTGGCAGAGGCCCGAATGATATTAATGGGATGTCTTTTTGTTGTGGATGGATTATCCATTTTGAATTGGTCCCACCACACATTGACAATTTTGGCTAGTTTGGAAGCCAGCGGGTGATACTGAATGATGAATGGATAAATGTCCCCTACTGGGTTTCTCTCTTGCATGTTTAGGCCATTGTTCACTGTATTGAGTCTATCTATCCATCCCAATTCAAGTTTATTCAATTGTTTGCTTGACTTAGGAGTTTCTAACACCGAAATCCAGAGATCTGCCAAGGAGTGATCTTGGCTTGAAAAGTGTTGTGCTATTTTGGTGGAGTGTTTTCTACCGATAGCACTGAAGTGAGCTATCATTCTGGCCCTAAAGCCAGTAGTTTGTCCCACATAGTAGAGTTGTGGGCAGTTTTTGCAACCTAGAATATACACAACAGTTTATGAAGCGACAGGGGTTCATGCCTGTTAAATGGAGAGGAGGAAAAAAATTGTCTTGTCACTTCAGATTTGATAGCTCGAAGGAAACAAGCTGAGTCACCTCTTGGCTTGATGGTCTGGAATAAGGTGGCTGTCGCCTCATTGATTTGAGATTTTATTAAGCATGAAAAAGTGTGTTTTTGATGAAAGGATTCTCTATGCAAAAGAGAGTGACTGTCAGTTTTTTTGAAAAATACATTAGTATCCAGTCTGCCTTCTCTTTCAAAATTTCGACCTTTGTAGACTAGAACATCCAAAAATTCCAGTTCCTTGTCCTGAATGTTTGATTTTAGCTTGATGATTGGATGGGCTGAATTTAGAATTTGGAAGAAAGGGTCAAAATCTGAGATTGGATGTTCCCATAATAGTATGACATCATCCAGGTACCTTTTCCAAAAAAGAGGCTGGAGATTACATTTTGCGAGGTTTTCTCTCTCCCAGTAATGTAGTACTATATCAGCATAATGTGGAGCGAACCTTTTTCCCATGGCTGACCGCTAATCAGCAAATAATGCTTGTTATTGAAATTGAAGTCATTGCCCTCGAGAGAGAGAGAGGCGGAGTAATTTGTACGGGTGAATTGGTTTGGGATCTCTGGAAAAGGCTTCAGTTACTGCCTTTATGCCTAGGTCATTATCTATGTTGGTATATAAACTGTCTACATCTAATGAAATGATCAGGGTATTTGGTTGGCATCTGATCTGATACAACTTCTAAAGGAAGTCATACTTGTTTTTGATATATGCAGGATGTACTGCGGACAAGGGGGCCAGATAGAAGTCGATAAATTTTGCTATGTTACAAGACTCGGAATTCATGTCACTTACTATGGGACGGCCAGGGGGAATCTTTCCTGGTACTGTCCATTTGTTTATCTTCTTATGAATTTTAGGGAGCAGGTAAAATATCCGTTCCCTTGCAGTCAGGAGGGCCCTCAAGTAGGAAAATTCTTTCTTGGAAATCAAGTTATTTTTTGACATTTCGTCCAGAAGGCAGTTGAATATGTCACAATTGTCAGGATATTGTGGATGCTCAATTTCTCTATAATGCCTATTTACTTGTAGCTGTCGCTCAGCTTCATAAATATAGTCCTGCCTATCCATGATGACTATGGCTGATCCCTTGTCAGCTGGTTTAATGACAATTTGTTTATTGTTTTTTAACTCATTAATGGCCTGTCAGTCCTGTTCAGTCAGATTATCCTTAATTCTATAATTAGGCATGAATGTTTTGATTTCTTGCTTTAAAGTGATAGCTAAATGCTCAATCTCTCGAGGAAAGGTGCCTGTGGGAGGTGTAAAAGATGAAGGTGTTCTAAATTTAGGAGGGAAGCCTCCATCTTTGCCTTTTAGATGCAAGTAACAGAATTTTAATTTTAAGTTCCTGGTGAAACGATCAACACCCTCCTCAAACTGTTGTATGGGGACTTTGGCGGGTGTAGGTACAAAGGTTAGGCCTCTTTGAAGTAATTTAGCTTGTTGGTGTGAGACTTTGAAGCTGAAGCTGAGGTTGATGATGCCTAATTTTGATAGCTCCTCATTGGCGGCTGTTTGACCTGTATTATTCAGTTTAAATCTAACTGGGTCAACCAGGCATTTACCATGTTGTCAGAGGTGACTTTGTCCCAATGATAGTTATCATCATGGAAAGTAGGATTTTGACAGGGCTTCAGAACCTGACAAAGTTACCTAAAGTAACCTGAAAGTCCCTCAAGTTTTTCATGTGTGATTCCTCCTGGACAATCTCAGTAAAGTAAATCTTAGCCTGGGGGAAGACTGCCTTTGTCTTTTTAAAGAGCTCCCTAATGGATTTGTTGGCTGTTCTCTCGACACTCTGGGCATGGCAATTAAGACCTACACTCAGGATGACATGTTTGACTTGCGAATGAGTGTTGTCCTTCTCTTTTCTCATAATGTTTAAAATGTGTCTGAACTGAGCGCCTGAGTAGGAAATGATCTTGGTGTGAGTGGCCACACTTTCATTAATGGACCTAGTTCTGCCCACTAGAAAATCCCTAAGCATGAGAATATTGGGTAATTTTGTCTTGGGCAATTCCCAAGCATTCTTGGCCTCATTGTTGAGAGCTTTGAAGCAGACCGGTTTAACAAGGACCCGGTGTTCTGGCACCGAGGTAGACGATAAGCGTCGTAAAGTTACTCTAGGGGAACGCTGAGGTAACGGCTGTTGAGATAGAAAATCTTCTGAAGTGGGATGTGAGGCTCTGCTTGCTCTGCTAGGCTGCTAGGCTGAGTAGAGTGGGGAGAATCCGGGATGATTTCCCTGGCCTCTGCCCAGTCCTCAGAGATGACCGAGTCCCTGTGGACTTCGACCCCAGAAGGGCCCGGTTTAGGGGAGGATTCCCCTGGAGCTGGTTAAGTGGAGGTGTGTCAGGGACCGGAGTCACCTGATTTTCCACTTGTGCGAGACTCCCATCTCGGGCCGAATGGCACAATGGTGATGGAATGTCTGCAAGAGTAGAACGATGGATATCGTTCATGGTTGAGGAGTCTGCGTGGGTTGGCAACAGGGTCTCACTTGCAATTCTTTTGGGAGCTGGAGGGCTACCCATCGTCGCCCGCCTTAGCTTCACGGACCCAGAAGGGGTCCGGTAAGGGTCGGCGGCCTCAGATTCAATTGCTAGGGTTGGCCTAGAAGTGGCCTGTGAAGCACTTGGTGCTTCTGTTGTTTCCGTTCTGAGTGAACGGAAGCGAGAACCCCTGGATGAGGATCCAAGGAGTTCTCTGCGGGTCTCCATAAGGAGTTTCCCAAAAACGTTAGAACCCCCGGACTGTTTGGCAGGGTCCATGGAACCCGTGCCCCAATACCTATCAGGGACATTGTGAAGGATTTCACAGTCCACGGAAGCCTTAAGGGCCTCCACAAAGGGTGGACATTGGGTCAATTTCTCCTTAACGAGATCCTTGACGACCTGACGTTTTTTTGTCATGTTCCACTCCCTATCTAGCTTGGCTACCCACGGACTACGTCTCTTCATATCATGGTGTGTTTTACTCTTGAAAAATTTGTCTGAAACAATCCTAGCCTCGGCCGCCCCTTTGGTCCTACTGATTTGGGAAGCGGCTGTCCTGTGCTCAAAATGGACAGCCTTTTTGATTTGATACAATTGCTCAACAGAGTGATGAGTTCTGTTGGCATGCATTTGCCTGAAGTCATAGAAGTTACTCAGGGGGTCATAACGGCCGGAGACGGCCCTGATGCCTGAAGGGCTATTTATGGGTGGTGATGGTCTGGCAACTTTACGGCCAGAGACCTGTTGCTATCCCCCATTGTTAAGGCAATGGGTTCGGCTCTGCAGGCAGAACCGGCCTTAAGGGCTCAGTTGGCTGCAATGGTTGATGTTGTGGTGTGGCAGCTTGGGCATAAGTTGTGGGAGCTGGTCTCCCCTCTAGCTGGATCGCCGTATGGCAAGCGCCCTTCACCATGTTAAGTGTGTGTTCATCGATTTTCAGACCTTTTTTGGTCCATTTTACGGCAAGTAGCCAACTACCCTCGAATTCCCCAGGGAATAATTTTGGTCTGGCTTGAAGGGGCGAAATAGCCAGATTTTGCTGGACTAAATAGTGGTGGCGTAAGGCCTTGACTTGTTCCTCAGTCCATCGAAAATTGTTGTTTGAATGAATATGCCTAATTTGGGCAGTGGTCATGGCTGGCCTGAGAGACTGATCAAGTTTTTGTTTAATTTTAAACATGCCTTTTGGGGTTTGCCTGAGGTTGACGGAATGGTGGCAAGCTTGAATATACCTAAATAACACCTTGATGGTTGAGAGAGACTGATAGTCCTCCATAGTGGAGGAGGAAGCCATATCCTAAACACTAATCTGAGTCAATTTTCACCGAAAAATTGGTTTTGCCTGAGCTTGTTTGGTGATACCTTGTCTCAACTAATGAGATCAATCTAAGTTCTTCTTGCCTAATTCTAATTGACTAATCTATGTATTTGGAAGAACTAAGAATTTAACCAAATTCCTTAAAAATAGACGTTAGATGTGAAACTGAAGTGAATTTACAGGATGTAGAATTCTTGGAAGAAGGTGGTTGCTGTGAGATACTTGTTATATAACTGAAGACCTACTTGTCTTCAATTGAATGAAGTGTAATTTGGTGGTATTATCTAGAAACAAGGAATTTGGTTAATTTGTACAAAAAATAATTTAGTGATCAGCTGACATTATAAAGTAGTATAATTGTTTGTACCAAAATTTATAAGTTATTCCAAGATTAAGAGTGTTAAAGTCTCTATTAGGCAATAAGTGCGATTGCTAAGGCTATTGATTGCAATTTGTCAAGTATGGCTATAGCAGTTAAACACAGGTTGAAAGGTGATTTTGTTATTAAATTCAAGAAGTATTCGTCTTCAAAGTAAAGTCTGACCTACTTTTTTTAGAAAGAAAAGAGTATTGAACCTACTAAGTAAATAGACCTAATAAAGGAATGAAAAACTATTTTATTAGAAGATTCAATTAGCAGTCAAAATCCAAATAGGAAATAAGTGCAATTGCAGAGGCTATAAATTGCAATTTCTCAAGAGTGAGAAGTATGGATATTGTCCGACTTATTATTCAAGACCTTTTTGTTATATAATTTGGTACCTACTTGTCTTCAATTGGATATTCAAATTTCAATTAGGCGATAAGTGCAATTGTTAAGGCTATTGATTACAATTTGTTCAGTATGGCTATTGTAGTTCAAAACAGGTTGTAAAGCCTTGCTATATAACTTGAGATGTATTTGTCTTCAATTCAATGAAGTCTAATTTACGGTTTCTTAGGAAAGAGAAGAGTATTGAAGCTGCTAAATAATTAAACTGGCTAAATGAATAAACATATTCAATGAATAAAGCTGCTGTATAAATGAACCTTCTAAAAGAAGGAACCTGCTAAATAATGAGAACTCGCAAACAATTACACCGGTCATTCCACGTGAAATCAACCAAAATTTGAATTTCTAGAAATTGCTGTCATTTATTGACTGCTCAGGATAAGGCCAAATCATATTTGACATGAATGCTTGATATGTCAATAAACAAAATGGCAGAAAGCAAATAGCTGAAAAAAAGTTTGATGACCTTCCACTAATTTTCAAAGTTGGAAGGTTTATCACACTAAAACTCAAATTTCAATAATTTCCAACTCGGTCACAAACCTTCCAAAATTAACGATATTTTACAAATTTGTTCTTTGGGATAAGTAGAAAGGGTAATGTTGATTTCATATCCCTGGCTGATGTTTGCTGTGATACAGACAAAACTAAAATTTAAAAAAAATCAAATTTACCAATGTTCAGAGTGAAAAATCACAATGTGGGATAGGTCATAGCAACAAAACATGCATATCATGTGACAAAATATGCAAAGGGCTTTTGATTCATATAAGATACGTCTTGTGTATATGAATTTTTCTTGGTCATATTCAAGCTTTAAATATAGTCATTTAGGCTGTAATTATGCAGATGAAAAATAATCAAAAATCATGTTGGACCACTTACATGATTGCAAAAATAGGAAATAAGCATTGGGATTTTTACCCAATACCAAATATGCCAAGTAAGTACTAATGCCATGTGGGACATGTGATATAATGAAAATAGCAGGATATATACTTTTTCCATACTACAAACTTTAATTTAGAACCAAATATGACAAGTGTATGACATTCTGTGGTTGACAAATCCAGTAAGTTATCAGCGTGACATAGACAATAATGGCCATGAATGGCAAAAGCCCAAAACAGAAAACCATGAAGTTTCCAATTAAATTTAGTTGTAGTTAAAGCCCTTGATTAAGGCATAAAATTCGAAAATAATTTTGTTAGCTGTCCATCTTTATCTTAGTAGTCCGGCGGCCAAACCCCAAATTTCATGGGAACCTCGCAGTAGGGTCTGGACAATGTTTTTTTGTTGATTCTATATCTCTGAGATGTGCTCTTTCAGAATCTGAACGATGCCACTCTGTCATCGTTGGGCAATTCGCATAATATGCAAATTAAGGCGGCCATTACCAAAAATATTGTTTTCGCCTGTATCTCAGTAACTATGAATGATATCAAAATAATTTTGGTGTCTATCCCTATGTTTTGAGGGGTAAAGCATCCAACTAGGCCATTGCCATAAATGTCACATCAATAGTTTTTGCAGAATTGACATATTGAGGCCGCCATTACTGAAAATCTTGTTTCTGATAATATCTCCGGAACTACAGGTGGTATCAAAATAATTTTGGTATCTGTCCCCATGTTTTGAGGGTTAAAGAATGAGATGAAGCCATTTCAGTAAACATCATACCAATATTTTGTATTGAACAGGCATATTAACAAAGCTGCCATAACTGAAAATCTTGTTTCCGACAATATCGTGTTACTACAAATGGTATCAAAACGCTATTGGTGCCTGCCACCATGTTTTGAGAGATAAGGAAACTTGTTAGGTTATTTTGATAAAGATCAAACAAATCTTTTACACTGTATCTCACAACAGTCAGTGAAGTTTAACTGAAAAACCATGTGATTTACACCATGTGGTTCATCATTGTGAACCACGTGAATAATTATCTGACCTTGTCATGTACACAATGAGCAGTGAAGTGATGATGTCGTAATGATTTGGGGCTCTGATTGGTCAGTGTGGCTGCCAGGGATATTCTTGGGCCTTCAAACAAAATAATGCCGTATGAAGTGACTCAATATCTTTTAACTGGTGGTTTAATTTTTGTTCTGAGATATAACTTTTTATCTCTGATGGTTGTCCTCTTCTGTAACCTGACATTGACGACTCACGAGGTTAACTGTCAAGAACCACATCCTTTCATGTTTTATCACATAATAAGCATATGTCTATCAAAATAATTGTTGGGAAACAAACTAAGCCATTTCAGAAAGGATTGAGCAAAATATGTTGGATAAAAGTGCAAAGTCATTACAAAACACTTCTTGTGCCGATGCAAATTGCCATAATTGATTTTGTACGGAAACAAGTCACTTGCAATAATATTGTCCCTGGAAACTGAACACCACCAATTGTCATGTCCATGCTTCCATTTATTTTAATTCTAGGCCGATTAAGAGCTCAGGAGAGAGTTTGAATCCTCCAGGCTGTAGTATGTGATATCTCGAGAGCAAGAGCCACGTAAATGTTATGTCAAATTATAAACGTTGACACAGTAACTACCTTATCAGATATGCTGGTTCCGGCAGTGTGCTGGTTCCGGCAGTGTGCTTCCCCATGAAATCTGCAAAACACTGGTCAAGTGGGCTATTGAACAAGCTGTTCCCGTAACAAAATCACACCTTAACGTTTCCAGCACCTCTGGAACAGCAACATTGTCTCTTGCGTCCAATGATACTGGTTTACGCATTTACTAAATCAATCGTGTCTCCTTAACAGACCTGATTGAATGCAGGAATTCTGAGTAAGAGCCAACTTCCAAATGGCAGTCTAAATATACCATCATCACTTTCTATATGAGTTATTTATACGAAATGGACAGTGTCGAAGCTCACAAGGCCAGATTATTTGGATGGCCACGGCCTTGGATGCTCAATACTCGGCCTGGACCTGCCTCAAGGCCAGGTTTTGATGACCTTGGCCTCGGTCGCAGAGGCTCATACCTCGGTCTGGGCGGCATGTGTCCCTGCCTCAACTACAACACTGATAGTGGAGCATTTGTCACATTTTTCTACCAATCTGGCATGAATAAAACTTCTCCAACGATCCCAATAATATTCAATGTAATCAATGCAGGCTACTGAAAGCTCATTGAAAGGCTGGCAAATAATTATATCTCCAAACGAAATTAATTGGATTACAAAGTTACTGTATATCATCAAGGAAAGTGAACTTCTTGACAATGATTTGTGGAGAAAAGCCTATTCTAGACTGGTCACTGACCAGATATGGTGATCATAAACTGCAGGAACTCTTCTGAAACTGCCCTCATGCTTTTACCAGGCCAATGCACTACTTTTTTCAACTTTAATTCCTCCCATTGGAAGATCCTGTGGGTACAGGAAAGAAGCCATAAAAATTCTAATGTTTATTCAAATTGTGCATTGTGTTATGATATAAATCATATAATATTATTCATTACAATTCTGCTGAAGTCTACATCCGTGATTGGAGGACAGCTCCGGAACTACTTTTCTCCTCTTGCCTAACTTTAATGCTTTAGAAGTTGAACCTAACCTCTCATCTTACGATGACCAAGTTCTCCTTTTATGAACTCCAATACAGCAGCTGACATCACTGGAGAAAGCCACCACTCATGGGTGCCCGCCAGTTGATCAACAGCCATTGTTGACATTGAATGTTGCTCCGGTCTATGGCAAGTCTAATCATGCAAGGACCAAGTTCTCCTTTTATGAACTCCAATACAGCAGCTGACATCACTGGAGAAAGCCACCACTCATGGGTACCCGCCAGTTGATCAACAGCCATTGTTGACATTGAATGTTGCTCCTGTCTTTGGCAAGTCTAATCATGCAAGATTGGTAGAAATATGCGACAAAAGCTCCACTTTCAGAGTTGTACTTGAGGCTGGAACATTTGCCATCAAAACCAAGGCATGAGCCTCTGAGACCGAGGCCAAGGCCATCAAAGCGTGGCCTCGAGGCAGGTCCGAGACTTCCATAACTGGCCAAAGGCACCCAAGACCAAGTCCAAAGCCGAGTATTGGATGCCAATCTAAATATGACCTCGTGCCTGGCCTCGCAAACAAATATGGCCTGAAAGAGCTTTAACCCTGTCCACTTGGTAAAAAAATAAAAAGTGATGATGGTATATTAAGACTGCCATTTGGAAGTTGGCTCTTACTCAGAATTCCTGCGTTCAATCAGGTCTGTTAAGGAGACACGATTGATTTAGTAGTAAATACTTAATCCAGTATCATTGGTTCCAGAGGTGCTGGAAATGATAAGGTGTGATTTTAGTACAGATACATCTTGTTCAATAGCTTACTTAACCAATATTTTGCAGAATGTTATTTCAAATTATAAACATTGACGCAGTAATTACCGTATGAGTTATGCTTGCTTCGGCAGTGTGCCTCTCCATGAAATCTTGTTTGGCTGTTTCACTCAAGATAATATATGCTCACTGCCTTGAGCATTCAAATTTTCTTCTGAGCACTTAAATAGCCTTGAATTAAAATAAAAGGAAGTGTGGACATCACAATTGGTGGTATTCAGTTCCTAGGGACAAAATTGTTGAAAGTGACTTGCTTCCGTACACAGAAAAATCAATAATGGCAAAATATATCAGCGCAAGAAGTGTTCTGTTACGACTAAAATGCACTTGAATCCAATTATATTTTGCTCAGTACTTTCTGAAATGGCTTAGTTTGTTTCTCAACAATTATGATATATGCTTATTATGTGATAAAACATAAAGGTATGTGGTTAATGGCAGTTAACCTCGTGAATGTCAGGTTACAGAAGAATACAATAATCAGTGATAATAAGGTATATATATCTCAGAACAACAAAAAAACCATCAGTCAAAAGATATTGAGTCATTTCACGTGGCATTATTTTGTTTGAAGGCCCAAGAATACCCCTGGCAGCCACACTGACCAATCAGAGCCCCAGCTCATTGGGTCATGACAAGGTCAGATAATCATTCATGCAGTTCACAATGATGAACCACATGGTGTAAATCACATAGTTTTTCAGCTAAACTTCACTGGCTGTTGTGAGATACAGTATAAAATACTTGTTTAATCATTGTTAATATAACCTAATACGTTCCTTTATCCCTCAAACCATGGTGGCAGGCACCAATAGCGTTTTGATACCATTTGTAGTAACACGATATTGTCGGAAACAAGATTTCTCAGGTATAGCAGCTTTGTTAATATGCCTGTTCAATACAAAATATTGGTATGATGTTTACTGAAATGGCTTCATCTCATTCTTTAACCCTCAAAACATGGGGATAGATACCAAAATTATTTTGATACCACCTGTAGTTCCGGAGATATCATCAGAAACAAGATTTTCAGTAATGGCGGCCTCAATATGTCAATTCTGCAAAAACTATTGATGTGACATTTATGGCAATGGCCTAGTTGGATGATTTACCCCTCAAAACATAGGGATAGACACCAAAATTATTTTGATATCATTCATAGTTACTGAGATACAGGCGAAAACAATATTTTTGGTAATGGCCGCCTTAATTTGCATATTATGCGGATTGCCCAGCGATGACAGAGTGGCATCGTTCAGATTCTGAAAGAGCACATCTCAGAGGTATAGAATCAACAAAAAAACATTGTCCAGACCCTACTGCGAGGTTGAAGCTCACTGCCGCCGGACTATAGGTAAAATTGTATTTTCCCAATAATTAACTAGGATACCCTCAAAAACCTTTTAAAAATATGTTTTGAAGCAACCCTTTACAAATTTTTTTGTTTTTTTTTGAGGACCTTATATTTTTCCAAATGATTAAATCATATCACCTGTCCTGCATGAGCTTTTAGAATTTCATAATTTTTTATTCTAGATAATTATTCACTTGAAGAATGCTTTTAGTAGACAGTTATAAAAGGAAATAGACTGGTAAGATTTGATGTCAAATCGACGATCTTAGCCGAAATATAAGTTTCAGCCAATTCTTAAGCTCAAATTTATCATCCCACCTGATTTTGTTGTCATTTGAAATCCAAATATAATGTTGGAAATGTGTAAATGACCAAAATACACAAATTTCACAATGAAGAATTCACATACACAAAACGTGGCTCACATCAATCAAAAGCCCTTCTCGTATGCTTTCTTTTGAAATGCGTCAGCAGTTTGTGCTACCTATCCCACATGGTAATATTTTTCTCCCAAAAATGGTAAATTTAAATTTTTTCAAAATTATGTGGGGTATAAATCGCTGCCATCAATAAGTAGAGAGGAAATTTTACTATTACTAATTCTAATCACCCCAAAGAACAAATTTGCAGAATATTTGACATTTTGAAAGTCGCTTGAAGGAGTTAGAAATCTGGAATTCGGTGTGATAAATCATACACACGTTAAACATTCTGGAAGAGTGGCAAATTCATCTGGGTTGAAAATTCTTGAACTACAATTTATGATAGGGTCATGTGTAAGTTCATGAGCTATGTCAGATTGTTAAATAAACTAACAAAAGAGATAATAAATTTTTAGAAATGGACAATTTCCGATTTTCGGCCCACATTTTCAATCTTCAATTGGCCACAACTTCCTCAATTTTTGAGATATAGTCCAGTCTATTTGTGAAAAATAACCCCTGAACCCCCAAAAAATTGCTACAAAAGGTTTTTCAACTGATTCTTATAGGTAAAGGAGTGCTTTTTAACATACTAAAAGTTTACCAAAATCGGACCATCGGAAATATGTTTTTTTCAAGATGGCGTCCAAGATGGCCGACGAAACCTTCAAATGGCTATAACTCGGGAACTATCCACTCAAATTTGATGATCTTTGCATCTAAACCTAGGTTTTCGAGGTCAAGGAACACATTGAGAGCATCAAAAATACCATTGGACCAATATTTAACATTTACAATGCTAACATGGTGTAAAATATGGTTGCCGACACCTCGATAAAGTCAACCAGTCACTTAGATATGACAATCGTTGTATCAATTGCCAATTAAAAGAATGCAGCTGCTTTAGTTGTCATTGAGTGAAACAGAGAAATGATTCATTGCATCATTATTCAATTTATTTAACAGCAATTGGCCATAAATGACCATTAACTTTGTTTATAAAGTCAATTTACACTGTTCTGAAGTCATCAATTATCCACCATTTTTGTCTTAAGTGTCATTGGCATTATCACAGTTTTTCAGTTTGGCATTGATTATATACAGCAGTGGGCCCACAAGAAAGTCAAATTCGATGATCTTGGCATTAAAACGCAGGTTTTTGGGGGCAAGAACACATTGAGACATTGGACAATTATGGAGCTTTTAAACTCCAATATGGCTCCAGACACTTTTACTTAAGACAATTTTTCCACTGAAATTTGAACCATTCTCTTCCCTGTAAGGACATCTTGGAACTAGCATCAGAAAACAATACAAAATCCCCTATCTTAGAATGCAGGTTCGCAAAGTATCCTTGAAACAGGGTATTCTTTAAGGAATTGCCAATTTTTTATTTTACTATGACTGCAGGATGGTATTTTTTGGGAGATATCCCTTGGCTTCAGACAGGTAACACCAAATTTGCATCATTTATCAGGACAGATACATGTAGCATCCTTAAATAGATAGATGTTTTAGGTCAAGAGGGTCAATTGATGCGATCTGGATCCGGATGAGTTTAAATGTTTGAGGGAGAGGTGTGGTGCTATTAGTATTATTGATCAGATTGGAGAGTGATGTGATCTTTTACTTATCCAGCATAGATAATGACACAAGGGGGCCACTATCTGATGTCTCATCAGAATGACATCCATGCAGGATTTTGCTAATGATTGCAACCTTGTAACAAAATAAATTTTAATGAGATTTTTAATGAGACTGGTTGTCCAACTGGAAGCGGTGGGATGGCTGAGAACCAGCAGAACCTTTGGACATAATCATGATAATCTGCACCTTCTGAATTGTGCAACAGAGCAATACAAGATTCCACAGACCAGACCTATTATATATGTTTTAAGTCTAAAACACACAGATACATTGGAAGCATGCATCAAAAGTCTTACTTTGTGTACTACCGTGAGAAATATTGTCAAAAGACTATTAGCTTGACAGATGTGACTGCATGACCTCAAAGGGATTGGCAAAGAGATCATGGAAGATATTGTCTGAAAGTTAACATTTACCAAAAAATCGGAAACACGAGGCAAAAACTTTTTAGAATATCTCTGCCTTGTAGACTGCTCCTGACTGTGCCATTGATCCTGCACTCCTCGTTCTAAAGTTCCTTGGTGTGTCAAGATCAGGAAATCTTTCCCCAGATGATATATTTTGAGTTATGAACTGACACCCTATCATAAACTTCGCAACTGAAACAGAGTTTTCCTAACAAAGGAAAGACCTCTTGTCTTTTGACAAGAACAAGGCACACATGATTGCTCTAATCAGCAGTACACAGAGGATATATATCACATCATCAATTCATGTGGCGATGCAGATGTTGATATTGTTAAGGCACCTTTGAGCATGTCTGTCTTTGCACCAAAACTTTGACAAAGATACCCATTTGCTGAACTTGTTCCTACTCAGTAATACAGCTTTGTAATTTCAAAAAAATTCCTTCAATATTATGTTCTTAATATGTGGCTAGTTTCATCAAAATCGGAGAAGGTGAGGTGGGGACCATTATTTGATTTGAAATGGAATAACCCACACCTGTTTAATGAGTAAACCTGTCAAATGATCAAACCTATCAAAATATTAAACAATACAACCTTATAAGACAATTGTTAATACAAGTTCTGAGCTGAAAAGAAGTCTTGGTTAGTGAAAAATAATTGTACTCAACAGTCTTGGAGAGGAAGTTGGACTTGCAGTGGCTGCAGCAGTCAGTCAAAATCCTATCCTTGAACCAGGGAGCAGAATATCATTTCCCTGGCCTCTGCTTATGGTTGGGGTTGGGGTTAGGGTTAGGGTTGGGGTTAGGATTTATTGAGTTAAGATTCTCAAAAAAGAAACTTATATCAGCCCATCCCCCTAAAATCCCAACTTAATCATGCACTGGCACAGGCAAATGGAAAATGTGGCTGGATAGCCTATTTAGATCCGCCTACAACTATCTGTAGGTAAAAGGAAGTTTTAAAATGAGGCATGAGGGCTGGCAGGCCCCATAAATGTAGGGACTTATTTGAGCAATGACCTGACCAAAGTTTGAGACAAATTCTTGTTTTTAGCATTTGTTGTTATTAATGAAACTGGGTTTTTTTTGTATCTAGAGTTATTCTGGCAGAATTTTTCTAACCAATCTTTAGCAATATTTGTAAGTTTAGTTGAGAGAGGATTGTACTAGGACTGGCATTGTTAAGAATCTAAAAAAACTGATCAAAAGTGTCCCGCCGATAGGGCCACACCATGAAAATGTCATCTAAATATCGAAGATAAACAAGCGGTTGTTTGTCAAATTTAGCTAAATTTTGTGTTTCAAAGTAGGCCAAGTATATATCCGCATAATGAGAAGCCCACCGTTTCCCCATAGCGGTACCACTGATCTGAAGATAATGTTTATTATTAAAAGTAAAGTCATTACCTTCCAGTGGCAGGTGTAATAGTCTCAGGATGTATTTGTGGATTGGCTTCGGATCCGTAGCAAAAGCTTCTGTCACTGCTTTCATCCCCATTTCTGTGTCTAAGTTAGTGTACAAGCTATCTACATATAGTGATATCAAGAGAGCATCTGGATTGCATTTAATTTGCCATAACTTCTCTAAAAAATCATAGGTGTTTTTGATGAATGAAGAATGCAGAGTGGCATAAGGAGCTACATGATAATCTATGAATTGAGAAATAGGGTTTAGGGGTTAGGTTTGGGTTGGGGTTTGGGGGAGGGTTAGGCCCACAAACGATGATGCACTGGCACAGACCGACGAAGAAATGGTTTCAGAGAAATCCAGTTGACAAAGCTGGATTCGAACCCAGGACCTCACACATACGACACCCATCGCCTAGCAATAAGATGCGGCTGCTCTACCAACTGAGCTATCTCGACCTCCACAAAAAGGAGGTTCCGACAGCGCAGCAGAATAAGTGCCCACTATCTCTCACACTGTATGTAGATCACTGCTTCTTGTACGATCAGGCACTGGCTAGGTTAGGTTTGGGTTGGGGTTTGGCCCACAAACGATGATGCACTGGCACAGACCGACAAAGAAATGGTTTCAGAGAAATCCAGTTGACTAAGCTGGATTCGAACCCAGGACCTCACACATACGATACCCATCGTCTAGCAATAAGATGCGGCTGCTCTACCAACTGAGCTATCTCGACCTCCACAGAAAGGAGGTTCCGACAGCGCAGCAGTATAAGTGCCCACTATCTCTCACACTGTATGTATATCACTGCTTCTTGTACGATCAGGCACTGGCTAGGTTAGGTTTGGGTTGGGGTTTGGGGGAGGGTTAGGCCCCCAAACGATGATGCACTGGCACAGACCGACGAGGAAATGGTTTCAGAGAAATCCAGTTGACTAAGCTGGATTCGAACCCAGGACCTCACACATACGACACCCATCGCCTAGCAATAAGATGCGGCTGCTCTACCAACTGAGCTATCTCGACCTCCACAAAAAGGAGGTTCCGACAGCGCAGCAGTATAAGTGCCCACTATCTCTCACACTGTATGTAGATCACTGCTTCTTGTACGATCAGGCACTGGCTAGGTTAGGTTTGGGTTGGGGTTTGGGGGAGGGTTAGGCCCACAAACGATGATGCACTGGCACAGACCGACGAAGAAATGGTTTCAGAGAAATCCAGTTGACTAAGCTGGATTCGAACCCAGGACCTCACACATACACCCATCGCCTAGCAATAAGATGCGGCTGCTCTACCAACTGAGCTATCTCGACCTCCACAAAAAGGAGGTTCCGACAGCGCAGCAGTATAAGTGCCCACTATCTCTCACACTGTATGTAGATCACTGCTTCTTGTACGATCAGGCACTGGCTAGGTTAGGTTTGGGTTGGGGTTTGGGGGAGGGTTAGGCCCACAAACCGTCTGTATCATGCAAGACTAGGACATAGTAAAATCTTGACTTTTCAGGAGAGCCTCTTGAAGTTTTGGTTCACAATATGAGGAATTACAATGACTTATACACCATTCTTAGCAATAATATTTACATCCCCGAAGTCCCCATGCCATCACTAATAAATCTGTGAACGTATTTTCTTTGTAGAAAGTTCATGAAATAAATAAAAGTATGTTAACTCTTTCTGACATTGATATTTGAGGGTTTGTTATAGACAAAAGGCATTCAAATCAATAAGACCCAGTCTTCCAGCAGTAAGGTGTGTCAGCCAAACAGCTTTTCCTACAGGAAAGGACAGCCAAGTCAACTTAGCATACTCTTCCATAACACAGTTCCTGGGAAACTGTATGATATTTGAAAGATTATAGGAGGCTACATTGATTTGTCCCTCTTTTGCATAAGACTTGCTCTTGCTTACCTACTGAACAATGAACATGTTTGCGCAAGAATGGGACATAACATTTTATCTCAGTTGTTGAGTCTGAGATTACCCAAACTAAGCCTGCTATATCAAGCTCCTATGTATTATCCTTTTCTTGCATGATCCAGAAGATCAGTTCACTTACAATTTGTTTTGTGGAAGAAGAGGTCAAATCAATTTAACCATTTTTTAACTTATTTTAAATTAATATTGATAATTAATTCATTATATTGTTGCCCAGTCCATTGAACAGTCATCAATTGTAATAAAGCTTATTAAGCAGAAATGTCCATTTTTACAATTTATCAATAAAGTGTCTTTTCACAATTATAATATACGTAAGTAGTATGAAGATCCGTGGTAAGGTTCCTTGAAACATGCGTATCCGGAAGAAGAGTCTTTGAGCGCTCTCACAATTTCACGGGAGTGCAAATCCTGAAGAAGAGTCTTTAGCGCTCTCACAATTTCTGCCCTGTGATTTCATAACACAGTAACTGCCATTTCAGTGATTTTGAGAAAAACGCATTTCTTTGTTTGTAACATTGTGACCTCTATATCTTAATCTCCAGATGAAGCACCCTCAAGTCAATGCTTCAAATGTGAAGAAATATAGTCAAAGTGTATGTGTCTATATCATTTGTCACTCAAAACGACTTCTTATAGATATATTAGACAACATTGTGCTTTTTAATGACTTACTGTGTTTTGAACGAGAAACCATTGATTTTTTATTTAGGTCATTGCTGAAGATGTCTGCTCAGTTGAAGTGGAAAAACAGTATCTCCTGGTTTGTGTCATGTCAAAACACAGTAACTCAAAAGGAGCCAAAGAGATACTGTGTTTCAAAACAAAATGAGTAAATTACTGTGTTTTGGCCTGACATGACTGGTCCATTTTGATGTAAACAGTTGATACTGTGTTTGTTTATCATGGATTTGTGGGGTAACTAGAGGTGATACAGGCATGAAATTTGGCATGAAGGTAGATATTATTAATAGGATTGAGAAGTTATGCTCAACTCAGTTACTGTTTTTTGGTCACTTACTGTGTTTCCATTTCACAGGGCAGATTTCACGGTAATGCTTAATCCGGAAGAAGAGTCTTTAGCGCTCTCACAATTCCATGATTGACACACATATTCAATGTTATTGACAGTAATATTTATACAGTATTTTTACAATGATCAATTTTGAACTTACGATTATTTACATGCTCACATTTAATTACAGTTTTTTACAATTTTTGACATGCGTACATTTAATTACAATTGGATGTGTATACTAGTGTAAATTCTAAACATTCTTGGGTTCAATGACTACCCAAGGGACGGACGACATTTGGCATTAATATTACCTAATACGGTATATTCTAGAAAAAAAATTTTTAGGGGTATCCCGGGTGGGAGGGAGTTCGTTAAGAAAGCGACAAAGGAATCTTGTCAAAGAGGCTTATATATAGTACGAGATTAGCTAACCGTGAACTAACTGGACAACAATCGACGGGCAAACATTGCAGTCATTGGCTGGGCCATAAAGTTCGGATAGTGCTGAGTGCACAAAACAAGTATCCGAGGATGAGTACTTGTCTAACGCTCAATCACTTTTGGTAAAACCAAACTAATATTGAGCAAAATAGAACAAACTCAAAAGGTAACTTTAATATGGCCGCAGTGCGTTTATTCAACCGCAAAAGGTAACACACAATAATCATACACAAGCACACCAGAGTCATACCAAAGAAACATGGACACATACAAGGAGAAGAGGACACACAGAAAGAATCAACATAGATAGCAATGCTCGAGAGGGATAACCCAGGTAGTAAACATACCCAAGAGCATGCTTTGAATTAGTGAGTTGTGAGTATAAGGTGCAGGGTGCTAAGTGAGACCATGCTGGGACCTTAGTGATGAGGAACGAGTTGTGAGGCGAAGTGAGCATATGAGGAGGGATGAGGGCGCAGGTAAGTCTTATAGGCGTCAGAGCGCCACCTGCCTAGTCTCTGTATGTCGTGATGCGACATCCCTAAGTCGGCCGCCTGTGTTGCGGCCCCTGCTCTAAGAGAAATGTGTTGAGTAAAATTTATTATCGAGGCCTAGAGCCTTGACCAACCGTTTTATATGATTGTTATAGGTTGGGTAATCAAGAGGGGCACCCTGTTTATTAGGGAACAGGTATGCAGAGGGGGGGGTGGGAAAGGACGTAAGGTAGTAAGATGTGATACATACGGCGCAAACTGGGTCGCCAGAACATCCCACGTGAACCACGAACCCTCTAGGAACATTTTTGGATGAGGGGACTTGATATGTCATCATCCGCAACGTTGGGAATTGAAGGGATGATCTACGAGGGGCCCATCCCGTGAAGGGGTCCAGGCATATCTCCGATTATCGGAGACATGCAAAAAAGTGTAGTGATATGGCAGACGCCAACATTAAATTTTGATGGTTGAAATTTCGAAGAGACAATATGTCTTTTAGTAGACAATAAGTAATTGGCTTGACCTGGGCAGGGGAGGAGTCGATCCTTGAGACCGCTTTAAACAGCTAGTTTGACTCTAGGAGTCCATAATTGAGGCTCTGCGCCCCCTAGTGATAACGCCCATGCTCTAAGGCCGGCCAAATAATTGGCAATGGTGGAGCTGGCTAGGTAATGGGAGGACAAGAAGGCGATAAATCTAAGAATTTTTAACTCATCTAGGGGGAATGGCCTAAGATTAAATTGACTTACAAACCGAGAATAGCGAGACACTGCAGTATTATAAGCGACCTGAGTCCTTGGGCCCAACCTGCTGATATAAGAGCAGCTGCTCTTGAGTCGAGACCTGGAATTAAGAGTATCAGAAATCAAAGGTCAAAAAGGACTCATCAGGCCAGGTGGGGGTTGGGGAGGCGTCTGGGTTTCTAACCTTAAATTCACTGACGCGCAGTCGACTCAGGTCATCAGCGTCAACATTTAATTCGGTCGGAATGTAAACAGGGGCGACATTGAGGTTAAAGGTCTCAACTGCCATAAACCAATGTCTGGCAAAAAACATCAGTGAGGGAACTGGAGAGTGGCCCTTGTTCAGGATATTACACGCTGACGTATTGTCGATGTGGAATATAACATTAGCATTCCTGATCTGGGGACCCCAGGTATAAAGTGCTGCCACAGCGGCATGCATCTCACGCCAGTTTATGGAGTGATTAAGCATCCATTCACGTGAGCCCTCGTATGATAATGAGAACCACTCATAACCGTCAAAGGCCCCGAACCCTGTAGATGACGCATCCGTCCAGATATGCTTAACATTCACCAAACAATTGGGTCTATAAACCGAGACCCCATTATGTGACTCGATACAAGTGACCCACCACCTAAGGTCCGAGCGGGCTTCCTGTGAGAGGCGAATTTTAAAGTGCAAAGGCCCCACTGATTTAGCAGCTGTGAATAGGCGCTCCTAAGTTCAACCATGACTTGACCTCTTCCCTGAGGTCATCCAAGCGCTCCTGTGAAATTCTAAGTTCCCCCCTTCTAGTGTCTATTACAATACCCAAAAATTCGATAATCTCAGAGGGGGCTGTAACTTTTGAATCTTGAATCTGAAAGCCAGCTTTATTAGCTGTGTCGAGCATAAGTGCTAAGTTGTGAGCGCACTCTTCCTCGGATGTTGCTAAAATAAGAAAATCGTCGACATACGCAACATCGATTCACATACGCCTCTATGATGCATAATTCTAGCTAAGGGTGAAGCTATGGTGTCAAATAAGTACGGTGCTGATCGCAAACCGAAATTTAGCACTTTAGAAAAATAATGCTGGCACCTGCCGGAAGCGTCATGCCACGTAAAGCCCATCAGGTGCCAGTCATTAGGTGCTATGAAGATTGTCTTATAAGCATCCTTGAGATCCATTTTTGACATGTAAATAGAAGGAGAGTTCTAACTTAGCAATAAAGTCCACTGCGTCATCAATAGATGCGTAGCTGAGTGAAAAGTCAGCTGGGTCTATAAGCGAGTTCACTGACCCCTTGGCAGGGTATGACAGGTCATGTATTAATCTCACCTTGGTCGAGTTACGTTTCTGAAAGGCACCAAGGGGTGAGATTATATAATTTTCAAAAGGTGGGTCTAAAAATGGGCCTAATAATTTACCTGCCTGTAGATCTGCGTGAATAATGGCAGTGACCTGGTCGTGAAACTCAATGGCCGAAGGCCAATTATGATTGATTATGATTGAATCAGCTGGGGGTCGTCCGATTCTTACACCCGTGACTATGCTATCTAGAATATCTGCAGTTTCACCTGGACTGTATACTAGGGGGAGGAAGTGCTCCCAAAAGGGAACTCTAAGCGCTGGGGACCAGAGCGCTAAGGGGGGCACTTTTGCACTTAGCGTTGGGGCAGACTGACTGAGCCTTTGCTCCTCCACAGGTGGCGCAGGTGTGCTTTCTTCTGCAACGCTCGCCCCACCTACACTTCTGAAACTGGAACATGAAGCAGATTTCATCGCTATCGTTCCCTGACTTGCTAGCTCCTGATCCTTGGCTGTTGCCACGAAAATTATTCCTAGCCGTATTTCTACGGGGGCAATCAGCAATTACGTGATCAAAACTACCACATTTCTGACATTTACAGAGACCTTGGCTGCATTTGCGTCAAAAGTTAGCACGTATAGTTCGTGGTCTAATCTAGCGTACTCTAGGTTTCTAATCTGTGCCAAGCGTTGGCGATGTTTGAGATCATAGGCCAGAACACTTGCTATTCTGTATTTCTGGCACCAAATCCGTGATAAGGCTGTTCGTAGCCAGTGTTTCTAGGAAAGCGATCTTGGGGTCGCATGTCGTATGCGCCGTCCGAAACGGGGCCCATGGGGCCGGGAGCATTTGTAAAGGTGGTCCGAGGTCGAGCTCCTCCGTACGCACTGTAGATGCCAGGGGGGGGGGTCGAGGCGTGGCCTGGCCCGGGGAGTCACTTGCGTACCACGAGGGATGGGGCAGACCATGGCTTCTGGCCTCGAACGGGGGGACTCCCTGAGTGGTATTTTGGGGCAAATTGCGACTCCTTGCTTCGAATACTGGGATGCCCTGGGTGGTAGCATGTCGTGGTGTCGAGGGGCGTCTGTGTGACGCCTGGCTGCCCTGCGTCTCATCCATGGCGAAGTGGACGGCATGTTGAGAATACTGTTGGGTGGGGGGCTGCTGTGGCTGGTTGAAGGCGTCATCCGCAGCTGGAGAGGGCGGGCGTCGAGCTGGATTCGCAGGAAACATGTATTCCTCCGAGAAATCCATAAATGAAGGCTCTCCACCTCGCTCGTAACCATGTAGCGAGGGGGGGATGGTGCTCTGTCCCTCCTGAAGTCAGCCGCTGTCAACGTCCCACAGCCCCGGCCGGTCGGGCCCACGTGGCCGCGGCATGGCTTCCCGCACGATGTGCATTTTCTATTCTTGTTGCCCATGTTGTCACTCTCGGAATCCCTTGGGGTCCAGTGAAGGCCTCGCCGTTTTACACGGATAACACAGAACGGACCAGGAGTAGTCGCTTCTTCACGGGGGCGCCTTAACACTAGGCGACCACCCACTGCATAACTTTTAAAGATGAATCGATGATTAATGGAATGAAGATGACAGGCCCGACAGCATGGCCTCGTGCAGTTAGTAGATTATACTCAACGACGTGCTCCGTGCAACAGTTCGTTAAGAAAGCGACAAAGGAATCTTGTCAAAGAGGCTTATATATAGTACGAGATTAGCTAACCGTGAACTAACTGGACAACAACCGACGGGCAAACATTGCAGTCATTGGCTGGGCCATAAAGTTCGGATAGTGCTGAGTGCACAAAACAAGAATCCGAGGATGAGTACTTGTCTAACGCTCAATCACTTTTGGTAAAACCAAACTAATATCAAATCAATAAGACCCAGTCTTCCAGCAGTAAGGTGTGTCAGCCAAACAGCTTTTCCTACAGGAAGGACAGCCAAGTCAACTTAGCATACTCTTCCATAACACAGTTCCTGGGAAACTGTATGATATTTGAAAGATTATAGGAGGCTACATTGATTTGTCCCTCTTTTGCATAAGACTTGCTCTTGCTTACCTACTGAACATGTTTGCGCAAGAATGGGACATAACATTTTATCTCAGTTGTTGAGTCTGAGATTACCCAAACTAAGCCTGCTATATCAAGCTCCTATGAATTATCCTTTTCTTGCATGATCCAGAAGATCACTTCACTTACAATTTGTTTTGTGGAAGAAGAGGTCAAATCAACTTAACCATTGGCAAATTTGACCTTATCAGTGCATTTTTAGCCTTTATCATTATATCTCAGTCTTGCATGATGAAATTTGGCATTTTGTCTCACGCAAAAAGTAGGATATAACCAGTCTAAACTACTGAGTCAGTGGCATTTTCAGTGGGAGGTAGGCAAGTTCCCCCCACGTGTACCCATTCTATCAATGCTAAACACAGGTTATCTTTCCTGTGTTATTACTTAAGGGATTTAACCCATGTTAGTGACTCACTGTGATGTATCAATGAATCCCTGGGTTAGTTGTCGTGGAAGTTAACCAGAAAAGTTAACCCAGCTTTTTCCCTTCTGCTTGTCCGAAAATGGAGTGTAAATCCAATAATATTGACCAGCAAGCAATCAAAATGCACTGAAAACACTGTAAACAGAACAATCATCACAAAGGAAGTGACGTCAGGCAATGACGTCACTTGATGACGTCACAGGCTGGCAAGTTCATGAATGCCAAAAAGTCGCAAAACCTAAATATTCTTGGTGCAGAAAATAATGTCTTAAAAATAGAATTTTAATACAATTGTCACGAAACTGCTACACATTGTAGCCAAGTGCTGTTTGCACCTACGCTGCGAAGGGCGTGAAGATGCATTGAACATATTTTATTCGCCAGCCCTCTAAAGTTAGACCTGTGAAAAAACATTTTTTCTTCGGTCAGAGTGCTCTATAATAACTATGGTTTACCCGAAATTAATGCCGTGTTCAGCGAAGACGCAAGGAGAACCCAGAAAGATGCTCTATTAATTTCAAGGCTGTAACTGCAAAATTGAGGGAGCTAGGTAACTTTTACTGTCATGGAAATAGTTTTTTTCTGTCATTTTTTTTCCTGTGTCAAATGACGCTCATATTTTTGGGAAACCCCCGGGAATCCCCGTCAAAATTTGGTTAATTGTCTCTCACAACAATGAAAAGATAACCTTAACCACTTTTTTGTTGATACATCACAAGCTAACACAATTTTGTAATTCCGGTTAACTAACACAGAAATTCACTAACACAGGTTAAAGTTAACCCACTCGTTGATACAATCCAGTACTGTTGACATATTTGCCCCCTCCTGCCCCCTCATGCCCCCCTATTGTGCCCCGCAGCCCCCACTTTAATTTGTCCCCTCTTGCCCTCCTCTTGCACCGCTTCTTAATTAATTTTCAAATGTTAATGACTGGCTCACTGTTCTGCAATGCACACAATTTGCTTTGGTAGTGGGGGGTACACACTGATTACATTACAATTAAATTAAAAACAATTTGATTTGGTTTATTATCCACCACGGGTAAAATACAATATTTTTCATGGCTTGAAAATTGATCACGAAAAATTGTATGTAATAGTAATTTTTT